>LPNX011064696.1:760069-823575 GCA_001517045.1 Pseudotsuga menziesii
CCGTCGGGAGAGGATTCTTTATCTTTTAATTCATCTCAGAAGAAGACCGAGACTTAATCTTTAGGAATGGCCCATACTTCATGGGGACGCAGGGCCTATACCTGAACAAATGGACACCAGAATTTGATCCCTCGTTGATCTCCCCAAAGAGGTGCCGGTGTGGGTCAGGATCCTGAACCTTCTGGTGCATTGCTAGGACTTCGAATCTCTGCAGAGAATAGGGAACGAAATCGGATGTTTCATTGACAAAGCTGATAATAAGGGACAATACACCTGCGCTAGAATATGTGTGGAAGTTGACCTTGAAGCTGGTCTTCCTGAGGTAATAAAATTAACGGTCGGATCTTGCACTCATTATCAGAAGGTGGACTACGAGCATCTTCCCTTCAAGTGTAGGAACTGCCAAGAACATGGCCACTTTCAAAGATATTTCCCTAAACTGGTCGCTAGGAAAGAAGATGCTGAAGGATGGCAGAAAGTAAAGAAAGGTAAAACTATGAACAATGCCAGAAGCAAGGAGAAAATGGTCCAGGGATCATCAAAGGAAGGCACCTCAAATCCTACCCACCAGGAAAACCCTAATGCAGCTCAAATCCCCACAAACATTCCAGAATCTGAAGAAGATAGGGTTCCACAAGAACCAATCGATCCAATCCCTCAAACTGGAGCCTCCAGTCTGTCAAAAGAACACATTATCTTGGGTTCGGAAACAGGAGTAGAATCATCTGAGGAAGGTGACACTGAAGCAAGCAGTCAGTCAGGTACACCAGACCACCCAAAGCGTGGACGAAAGACTGAGAAGAAGAAAAGGGAAGAGCAGTCCTACAAGGATGTGGTCCAAGGCTCACAACACACCATCCCTGAAATGATGAACACCAGATCGGGGATGAAGCTAGGGAAAACCCTAAAAGGGGGCCATCCCCCTCATTCAGGTAAATAATGCAATACGTCTCCTGGAACTACAGAGGACTCGGAAGCTCCATAAAAGAAGAAGCTATAAGGGATTTAGTAAGAGTAATGACGCCTGAAGTCCTCCTAATCCAGGAGACGAAGTTGGAGGGGGAAGCTCTCCTCCATGCAAGCAACTCGTTTTGGAAGAAAGGCCCGGGTAGGGCTTTAAGCGCAAGAGGAGCCTCAGAAGGCTTAGAAACATTTTGGGACTCTGCCAAGCTCGACCTAGTAGAAGAAGAAAGAACCACTCATTGGTTATTCACCAAACTGCTCCACAAAGAATCCGGCCATTTTGTAAGCATTTTTAATATGTATGTTCCTGTCTCTTTTGTTGAAAAAAAAGATTGTTGGGATTCCTTAAAATATTTTCTTAACCGTCACAAACCTGAAAATTTAGTAGTGGCTGGAGACCTTAATGTAACTCTTGCTCTGGCTGAAAAGAAAGGGGGTTCAATAGTCCGGGACTCGGTAAGAGAGTGGGTGGAAGATCTGATGCTGGATTGGGATCTTGAAGACATCATCCCGAACAAAGGAAAGTTCACCTGGTCAAATAAAAGAATAGGACCTGGTCACATAGCTTCCCGCCTTGACCGCTTCCTTGTCCATTCCTCCTTCCTAACCCTTGGGCTTATGGCGACCTCCAAGATTCTCCCGCATTATACTTCTGATCATAAACCAATTTCTCTCACCCTATCTCCTGAAGAAAAGTTAGGTCCTATCTCGTTTAGGTTTAGCCCAATTTGGGTAAATCAGGAAGGTTTCCTTGTTTTAGTGGCTAACTCCTGGAAGGACCCTGTTTATGGCTCAAGGAAAGGGCTCTTTGTCTGGGAAGGAAAGCTCAGAAGACTCAAAGATGATCTGAAAAATATTTTATAGGGGACAAGGAAAGATGCCTTGAAAGGCCCACTAAAATGTAGATAGGCTCCCCGATTTTTTCTCTTTGCAAAAGAGCCCTTTCCTTCTTCACCTCCAAGCTCATGTGGACTCCAGGGAATGGAGCAAAATAAAAATTTGGGAGGACTCAATCCTTGGGGATCAGCCTCTCAACGACTCCAGCGATCTAAGAAACATTAAAGAGTGGCTTCACGCCAGAAATTGCAGCACGTTGAAAGACATTTCCTCATGGAGTAATGATGAGGAAGAATCGTGGAAAAATTGGAACCTGGGCGACTACCCATACGAGCTCAAAGAGGAAGCAGCAGAATTGCTGGATTTTCTGCAAGGAAAAACGCCCATAAGCATCAGAGCTAAAGACAAATGCAGCTGGGGATCAAAATCTGGAAAATACACAGTAGCTGAAGGTTATACTGCGATTTTGGAGGTGCCGTGGGTTCCACCCAACCCTGGGCCATGGAAAGCTCTCTGGAGCTACGCCTCTGTTCCCAAAATAGATATATTTATTTGGACTCTCCTTCATAATGGCATTTTGACAGGTGAGAAGCTGAGGAGCAAAGGATGGGAAGGGCCCTCACATTGCCCCCTGTGCAACTGGGATGAAGAAAAAGCAGAGCACCTGTTCATCAACTGCGAGTACACTAAAGAGGCTTGTAGATTCACGTTAGGCTCAATCTCTGTAAGTATGCCAAACTCAATAATGGAGCTGATCAGTTGCTGGATTCATCTCGCCCCCTTCAATTTCAGTAAGAAAAACCTCCTCAAGCTGGTGTGGATGTGGAATCCTCAATTCTTGTGCTGGAAGGTTTGGCTGGAGAGAAATAACAGAATCTTTAAGGAAGAAAGCAGACTCCCATCTCAAGTGGCAATTAAAGCTAGAACCATGCTCTCTGAAGCATTAAGCACAAAGTTCACAATCAGAAATGAGACTTCCATCTCTCCTGATGAAGATCGCTAGTTAAAGGAGCTCAACTTGAATCAACAAAGCTATAAAGCAATCAATCTACCTCAAAAAGAAAAATGGGAAATCAGGCTGGAAGAACAAGAGTTCATTAAGTGGAGGTCAACCCTCGATGAATGGTGCCTTTTCTTTGACGGGGCCTCGAAAGGGAATCCCGAACAAGCTGGAGGAGGAGGCATCATTTTCGCGCCCTCTGGCAATCCCCATATGTCCTATGCATGGGGTCTAGGACTCGCCTCCAACAACCAAGCAGAGTATCTTGCGCTGTGGCAAGGGATAAATCAAGAAAGGAAGTTGAACATTCAGAATCTCACTATCTTTGGGGACTTCAGACTGATAGTTCAAGCGTTACACACCAAGAAGATGCCAACGGATATAAATATTTCCCACACGCACAGGAAGGTCCTTCTCCTTTTGACGCATTTTAGAATTCATAAGGCCTACCACGTCCTTAGGATCCTCAACAATCTAGCGGATGCTGAGGCCAACCGTGGTACAACTCTGAGTAAGAGCCAGCTAATAGTCAATGGAGAAATTTCAAGCCATCTGCTTCCTTAGGACTAAAGTGGCCTGCTCGGTCCTTGCTGGTGGGATTTTTATCAGGAATCCAATAGCACAATTCTGACTTGATTGTTAAATTGGAGGCAAAATTCAGCATACCAGTTTGAACTTGCATTGTAAAGGCCTTGGCAGCCCATTTTCCAAATTCTAATCAAAATTTTAACCGTTTCCGTTAAAAAAAACAAAGTTGTGGCTAAAAGTGGACACATACCTTGATGTGGTTGAAATCAATAATGGATATATCTTTGAAAACCCTAGTTTCTCCACTAAGAAACCAAGGAGAATAGATATTTCTCTTAACCACTCTTGCAGCTATAAAAGAAGTCCTCACAGTCACCATTTCACAATCCAAATCCATTCACCAAAAACATGTTTTCATGATGTTGTATTTCCTACAAAACTAGAAGGACATGATACGATACTTTCTACTTTCACTACAAGGAGGATCAACCCATGACACTTGGCTAGAGATTGGAGGTCCAAAATAATATTGTTGAACCTTCCCTTTTATAAGATGCAAATGACCCGTATCCTCTATAAACTATACCAAGGTGTGTCTCTATTAACATTCTTTGTGTAATACCAATGAAAACACATTCTTTTGTTTTGTGCATTCTATCTAGGTTATTTGTATTTACATCTTGGTTTAAGATTGTAGATCTATAGTTTGAGAATTGTTTTATTTTCCATTTCAAATATGCTTCAAAGAATTGTGCAACCCCTTAGTGGGTGTTTTTTTTCACATGTGTGTGATAAATCACATATGAAAATGATGGAATGGGGGGTGCCCATTGGTGTTCATTAGTAAACAATTGAATGCTAAAATATTGGGCAACTCTACATATGAAAAGAACCAATGTCGATCCTTCATGCAATTAATATGTAGAGTTGTTGCATAATAGAGAATCATTTTTATAATAATATATACCATTGGATTTTGAAGTACTTATTGGAACGATGCTTGTGTCACTAGAGAAACATAAGTGGGTCACCAAGATGTTATTTTATGGTTATGAGATATGTACAACAAGGGAAAGGACAATGTGTTGGGGAAATATGGACCAGTTCCACATTGGATAGTAGAAGCATCCCAAGAATGACTGGATAATTCCAAGTTTTCTAAAAGTCTCCAAGAACTAAATGAAAAATCAAATACCCTACAAGCTACACTTGCATAGCAACACATTATGGTATAAAGAGCATATAATTTTGGTGCAGAAGTTTTCTTTAAAAAAATGAGGGTGTTAACAAAATTGCATTCATATTTCATAATTGATCACTTTTGATTTCATAAAACATATGAATGGTTTAAGTGTTAATTATTTTTCCATAGTGTGAATAATGGAATCCATACCTTTATGGTTGAATGTGACATGTGTCAAATGAATAAGGAAAAAATAGTGAATCTACTTAAGGCATTGCAGTGCTTTCTAATCCCTACATAATCTAATTTGATATTTCCATGGATTTTTTTGTTGTGTAACTTAAATTAAAAATGTCTTCATCGAATTGGAATTTGTTTACCACCTTTCCAATTATCCCCACTTATATTCCTTGCAAAATTCATTTAAGGAATCCGTAATTATTGCATAAGTATTCATCGATGATATTTGTAAACTACATAAGATGCCTAATTCAATTGTTGCATATCATAGTCCTACATTCACCAACAAATTTTGGTAGGATTTACTTAAACTATAGGGAACTAAATTTAAAATATGCATGGCCTATAATACCTAAACAAATGGTCATATAGAGCTAGTCAATAAGTGCCTAGAATTTTTTTTGTAATGTAGTGCATTAGATTGATAGGATTGGTGGGTCCAATGGGTACCCCTTGCAAAATGGTGATACAAACCACCTATCATGGTGCTACAAAAATGTTTCCTATGAGTCTATCTATAGAAACAAAATTCCCATATCTAGTATTGTACTTACCAAGCACATCCAAGGTTCAAGAAGTGGACACAAATCTTACTATAAGATTTGTCATTATCCATAAAGTCAAGGATAATTTGGTCTTTAATCAAAATTAAATGAAGCAACAAGTAAGAAATTTTTTCTAGAGTGCCACTTTGAAGAATAGTATTAGGTGTCTCTTTGTTTCCAACCATATAAGAAAACATCTCTCAAGGAGAAGAGCCATCAAAGGATAAAACCCAAGTTCTATCCCCCTATCAAATACTCAAATGAATTGAAAACATTTCCTAGATATTAACTCTCCTAGCCCACTCCAAGATCCACTTGGTATTTGCATGTGTCATATTTAAATAAAGTGGTCAGGCCACATTACCAAGTTTATACCACCCTCATTAGACTTCAAGAATAGGGTTCCATTTGGTTGTACCCTAACGTAGTAATGGACACAAGAGAGTGTCATCTGCACCAATGTATTACTTGGGAAGTATTGAAACAATAGAATGATATATAGTTGGAAGATGCTAATTGGGAACCTAATATGACTTTACAATAGATTGTACATCTCCATCCTTAAATTCAATGTAGTTTTTGAAGGAAAATGCATGTTAGGGTCCTATCCTAACCATTCTAATTATGGGTACTTAGTTATTAATGAATGAATGCATTAATGTAAAGTGTCCATACTTTTTGAATAAGTCCAACTAGGTAGTTGGCATGTCTTTCCTTACTAATTCCACTTAACTGTAACATTAAGTATATTCATTTTATTTTGTGTGAAAAGTTACCAAGCCATTACTCATTATTGTACATTAAACTTCTTATTTTCATTCATTCATCTAAAAATTCTAT
The DNA here is from genome assembly GCA_001517045.1 of Pseudotsuga menziesii. Taxonomy (NCBI): domain Eukaryota; kingdom Viridiplantae; phylum Streptophyta; class Pinopsida; order Pinales; family Pinaceae; genus Pseudotsuga; species Pseudotsuga menziesii. Next base: position 766,206 of record LPNX011064696.1, read on the forward strand.
TATTTTATAAAAATATTCTAAAATTCTAATAGTATTATCGTTGTTCTTATACAAAATCTTGTGTGTGTGTGTGTGTATGTGCATGTGCATGTGTATGTGTATTGTTAGTGCCATAAATTGTTCCCAGACTACAAGAGAACAAACCAACACAATCTCAATAATCTCAATAAAATAAAATAGGTTTTTAAGGTTTTTTGGTTGAGCAGTTTGAAGCCAATAGGGCATACATTCATAAAACCAAAGTAAACACTAAATCATGAGCATTGAATAGCTGAGATGCATAACATATAAACCATAATCCAACAGAAAACACAATACTGAATTTCACCCACAGATGGCAAGCATTCCAAGCATAAAAACATTAAACAAGTAATGAATTTACCAGCTGAGTAACTAAAACAAGTTATAAATGAAACCAGAGAATAAACTGAAGGGCATATAGAGAATATATTTCATAATTCAGTTTTCAAAATACACATAAGAGTCTTTACTTAGCTCATAAACAAGTCTGATGACCTCCCCTTGTCAGCAAAAAATTGAACCATTTGTCTTCTTTGAGACTTACATTTATCTTGCTTTCAAAATCAGTTAGATAACTGAATTATAACTGTTTTTTAAGGCTACCTATCAAATAGTTCAATAAAACCTTTTTACAAAAAAAATAACATAACTTTAAAACTTAACTAAAAACTAACTTTCTTAACTAACGTTCACAAATCTTTAGCTGCCTCAGCCAATAAAGCTATTCCTTCCAAGGCTTGAGATTTTCTTCTTGCCTTTAATTGATCTATCTCCATATCTGCAATCTTCCCTATTAGCTCTTCATTATGCTGTTGCAGGTCTTGGATGGTTTGCTTTAACATTGTGAATTGACTTTCTGTTTTCCTTTTCCTTTTCAATGCTTCTCTTGAAACTGTGATCAGCTCCTGATAATGGCTGTTTACTTCCTCCAAATCTTCCCTAAGCTTCATGTTTGCTGTGACCAACCCATCATTTGCTTCCTGCATATAGTCAATCTGGTACATGTATTGCTTTATACTTCTGTGAAGATTTTGTTTTTCTGAATCAATACTTTTGTCTCCTGCTATTGTTTGCATCTCATTTGGTAGCCATGGGATGTTCAATCTCCTATAAATTTCCTCATCTTCTTCCATTAATCTGTGGATGTTTTAGGAAACCCTAGGTGTTCTTCACTCTCAGCTTTGCATGGAACTTTTTCTTCAACCATCACCTTCTTTTCTGAGTAAGAACTCTTTACTTCACTTTTTTGCTGCTCCTGCAACATCTAACTTCGAACCTACAGAAATATATCAGATATTTTAGTATCAGTCATGACAGACTCTCTTTTTTATTCAATTGGATTTTTACCCTTACTGTCATCCTTATCATCATTCAATTTTTCTTCAAATGAATAATTATCTATTACTGTCACTCTTTATTTGGTCAATTTAGGATTCAACAACTTTTTCATGTTCAGTCTAAGTTTATTCTTAGGTCTAGTTTTAGGTCTCCAAACAACAACAATCTCCCCCAACATCTTGATAGTATTAGCCTGATGAGTAATTGAATCAAACTCAACAACTTTTATTTTCTTTCTTTTTGATAGTGCTACCTCATCACAATGGCTGTGAAGCTTTTGATCAGCAGAAACCCTAGTTGCATTAGTGACTGGAATTTTATCATCATCATCAAATAGGAATTTCTCATCTTCTGATAAAACTATGATAGGGGATTTTTTTTGCGCTTCAATACCTTCTTTTTCATCTGGAATTGTCTCTGTCGGTACAACATCTTCAACAGGCTCGGCTTCCGTAATTTTTTACTGTAAATTCTTACTTTTATTGTCATTAAGTTGTTGTTCAAATTCATAATTTTTATTTTCAAGGTTTGAAGCTTCTTCTAGTGTCACCTTCTCTTCATTTTTTACTGTTACCCTTTGCTTGAGCTTCTTAATCAAAGTCTGCCCTTTATCTACTTGTATTCTGTGAGACTGTCCCTCTTGATCAGTTTTAAAACCTGACCAAAAAATGAAATACTCCCAAGTCTTTCCCCTACTCTGCAAGACAGTGCTTATGATAAGCTTGATGAGTCCATGATGGAAATTAGACTGCTTTGTATGATCTTGGTGCTCTTTAACTCTGCATGACATCTTTTGCAGACTTTTCAGAAAAAAGAAGGGTAATTTCATTTTGGACTCATCACTAAGATGCTGAAGAAACCTAAAGTGGTATTTGAAAACAAAAGCATATCTACCCTCACAAGTAACATAACTCTGTAAGACGTTAATGGGCTCAATCCATTCAGGTTTGAAGTTATGGATTGGAACGCATTTTCCCCAATCTGCAATCACACCAGGAAGCAAATACTTCTGTGCATTGAAGGTGAATGGAACCTTTTTAAACCATAATTCTCCCTCGTTCAAGATCCCTGTTGCCTCAGCTATCAATTCCTTAGTTAATTTGAACTGTAAAGTGTCAAAATACACAATGTCTTTATCTAAGCACTGAGCAAATTTATAAGACACCTCTGCATGGTATCCTTCAATCTTTTTGAAAAATGTTAACCATCCTCCATCTAAAAATAACTGAGCACATTGTGGAAAATTATTCATCCACCCTAGGTCTGAGGGCTCTACCCTGTTTGTTTTTCCACTTTTCTTCATTTTTACTAAAGTTTAACAGCTCCTGTCAATATGCCACAATCTAAATATCTTCAAATCACAACAAATTGACCTAACATATAGTTCAGGAAACTGCAACAAGCTCTGCTTATGAATTTACTGTTTAAATGATGAATACTTTGAAAGTATTTGCTAATAATTCATCATTTCAAATGTACTAGGTGAAAAACTCATATTTTGCCTTCGAATTTTATCATTAATGATTTCTTCAGAAAAGCCCAAAATTTAGAAAACCCTAGCAATGGAACATGGGCTACCTGTTTAGAAGACCAATACGAGCGCTAAAATGTAGTTATTTCAATGGTTAAGTGTCGAATCTCATGCTCCACCTATCTCTAACCATCTAGACCACTCCAAACAACCAGTGCTGAAAAGCCCTAATTTCTTGTTCAGTTGAAAAATCCTAAATTCTCAGCACTGTCTTCTCATCACGATCTTCAGTATTCTTCATGTCCTTCAGATAAGAAACATATTCCCAAAAATCTTTGTCTCATTCAACTCACTGTCATCATTTTACCTGCTCTGCATGAAATCGCCACGATCTTGCCCTTATGATAATCATCCACCTGTTTCAATGATTAAACCATGGAGGACATGTATCAATTGCATCAAATAATATGATTAACACCTCAGAGATAAAAATCCCGAAGAAATTGGATCGAAAAGTGATGATTTTAGCATTCACGATTTTCTTGTAGTGCTCTAGTGTATCTATTTTGGTCTTGCGCTACAAGAAAGTCCAATCAAATGATTTCACATGATTAAGCCAATAATAAGAATTAAAACTTGGTTTATGGGTCTAATTTAACCTTAATGCTATTTATAAACCTCATTAATCCATATATTCCTTATAAAACCCTTCAACGATGAAATTAAAGCAAAATTTGTAAAAACAATCTTAAAAAATAAAAAATCATGAAAATTAAAAGTTTAAAATCAAAATTATCTCTATCAACAAAATTTCAAGAAACGAAAAGTAATAGCAAGGTTCAAAAACATAAATAAAAAGCATGAAACAAAGGAAGACAAAATCATGACCTAACATCTGGCTCCTGCTGCGGGATGAAGTCCTCCCTATGAGGCTTCAAGAACCTGTAGACCAGTGCCTTCTGTACTGCCACCTACTAATTTGCAAAATTTCCATTGGGTTCTGGAGTCCTTATTCTATTTACTCATACCGGTATATACAATGAAAACTAAAATCCACTTCAAAATCTGTAGAAATGCTTGAGGAATCGTCCATTAACTGGACTTGACAATTCCTCACCCTCCAAGGTCTGTAGAACAAAAGTATTGTTTTCCAGAAACTTAGATACTAGGAAAGGGCCAAACCAGAGGTTATCAAATTTTCCATGTTTTCCTTTTTTCTCTTTCCTAGCATCCCATCTCAGAACCATGTCTCCTATTGAAAAAGTATTATCTTTGATCTTCCTGTCAAATCTTTCTTTAATCTTCAATCTGTATAGCTGTGCCTTTTCTTCCACTTTTTCTCTATTATGTTGCAACTCTATCATTGCATAAATCCTTCTCTGCATATCATTTGGTTCTTCCTGACAATCCTGAAAAAACTTCATCACTGGGATACCCAACTGAATAAGAAAAACTGCATCTGTACCATAAACTAATTGGAAAAGAGAAGTTCCAATTGCTTCCTTAACTATTATTCTATCAGCCCAAAATGCATACTTAATTAGCATAGAATCCCATGATCTCTTATTATGCTTCAGCAATTTTCTGATATTCTGAATGATATTTTTATTTGAGGACTCAGCTAAACCATTACCTTGAGGATAGTAAGGACTTGAATGTTTCAACAAGATGCCATTATTTTCACAAAATGCCCCCATTGCCTTAGACTTAAAAGCCTTTGCATTATTTGTTAATATTCTCTGTGGACACCCAAACCTACTGAGAATATTTTCTTCAATAAAATCTATAATCACCTTATCTATAGCATTCCTTGTGGGGATAGCTTCCACCCACTTAGTAAAGAAATCTGTTGCAGTCAAAATCCACTTATGTTGTCCTGAGGAAGATGGATTTATCTCTCCTATAAAGTCCAGACCCCACTACTGAAAAGGGGCACTTACTGCAATTGGTTTTAAAGGTAATGACAACAACTTTTGTTTGCAAGCAAATTTCTGACGAGGGATACATGCTCTTACCTGTTGATATACATCTGAAAATAAAGAGGGTCAATAGTATCCAACTCTTAGAATTTTGTATGCTGTTGCCTTCCAGTACTTATGACCTCCATAAGCACCTTCATGAGATTCAGAAATCACTCCTTCAATTTTAGGTTTATCTAAGCATCTGAGTAGAATACCCCCTGGATCTTTCCAAAATAGTTGTTGTTCTACCACACAGTACTTAGTAGTTTTTAACTTCAAAGATATAGCAGTTTTTTTATCTAAGTGTTTAGGACATTGTAAATACAACAGAAAATATACAATGTCTGCATACCATGTGGATACTGAATAGAAATCCATAATCTTTTCTTTATCTATCTCTCCTTGATTTTCTTCCTGTGCTAGCTGCTCTGCCATCAAATGCAATCCTAAAGCTTGGCAATTTGATTCAGCTAACAGCTTCGCTAAACCTTGTCCCTTTAGTAGCTTGGTAGGTCTGATATCCACATCATACTCCATGATTTTAGTAGTCCACTTTCCTCTTTTTCCCTCACTATCAGGCTGAGTCAAAACATCTTTTATAGCAGCATTTAGGCACATATGCAATAACTTTGGAATGCAAAACATAGATTTTGAAAAATTTCAAAGCTTTTACCAAAGAGTAAGCTTGTTTTTCTAAGATGCTACATTTTAATTCAGAATCTCTGAGAGTTTTGCTGAAGAATGCAATAGGCTGTTCAACACCATCCTTATTCTTCTACAACAAAACAGTAGCCAATGTATCTTCTGATGCAAAAGAAAAGGTTAGAAAATCCTTTGTAAAATATGAACTTACTAAAACTGGAGCTTCAGTAAGAGCCATCTTAATTTTCTCGAATGAGTTCTTTGCTTCTGTATTCCACTTGACTTCTTGATCCTTCTTTAGCATGGTTGTAATCTATTTGATAGTATCAACAAAATTTGGTATAAACCAATGCAGAAAGTTGATTTTACCAATGAAAGATTGGACATCTTTTTTACTCCTTGGCAGACTTATTTTCAGTATTGCTTTCACCCTTTTTGGATCAATCCTTATACCATCAGCTGAAACTAAATGACCCAATAGTTTACCTTCCTATATAACAAAGTGTGACTTCTTTGGATTCAAAGATAAACCATATTTTCTGCATTTTAGAAAAGTTTGTTTCAAATGTTTTAGATGTTCATCATCTGATTGAGAAAAGACGGTGATATCATCTATGTAAATCACTACAAACTTGTCTCTTTCCTCAACAAAGGCTATATCCATAGCTCTTTGAAAAGTTGCTCCAGCATTCATTAAACCAAAAGGCATTTTATCATACATGAAAGTTCCCCAGGGAGTAGTAAAAGTTGTTTTTTCTTTATCATCGGGATGTATAGCAATTTGATTATATCCTGAAAATCCATCAACCATAGAAATTCTTTGTGCCCCAACTACCTTCTGCAATATTTGTTCTATTTTAGGCAGAGGATAATTATCCTTCAATGAAGACCTATTCAGATTTATAAAGTCAACACACAGTCTGATTTCTCCATTTTTCTTCCGGACAGGAACTAAATTAGCAACCCATGAAGAATACCTAAGAGGAACAATGATCTTGTCATCTAATAACTTCTTCACTTCTTTTTCAATAACAAGAAACAAAGCTGGATTTATCCTCCTCAATTTCTGTCGAAAAGGTTTAACATTCAGTTTTAAAGGTACTTTATGTTGTATAATCCCAGTATCATATGTTCTCAATTCTTCATAAGACCATGCAAAGACATCAACATGCTCCTTTAACAACTTAATGTACCTATTTCTTTGTTCTGATGTGAGTGCTTTTGAAATCTTCACCATTCTAGGATGTTCTACAGTACCAATATTACAATCCACCACATTCTCTTCTAAAGACTGTACAACATATTTTAAAGGTGTATCATCTTTTGAAAATATCCTTTCTAAAGGCACCAAACCTTTTGGGATGAAATTACCTTTTAGTTCAATAATATTGTGGCCAGCAATTTTATTTCCAGCAATCTCTTGAACATCTTCATCCTCATCATCTTCTTCTTGATCAATCAGGGAATTAGAAAACTCATATGTAAGCTCCAAAAATCTTTTTATTTCAAGGTCATCTTCAAAAAATTTCCACTACTTTACATTATCAGGCACAAAAGGTCTGTACCTAACCTCAATAGGATACTTCAGTTGTGTCGTTTTGGGAATTCTAAAATGTGTAGCTGCTAAGGCCAATGAATCAACAGTCTGATTATGGTCCCTAGGAATATAGGTAATGTTAAAGGCTACAAAATAATTGTCAATCATGTCCCATACCTCATTTCGGTATACTTTCAGCAAATCTTGTTTCACTTGATAGTTGTTCCTCACTTGCTGAACAACCAACTCGGAGTCGCCATATACAGAAATATGCTGAATGCCTAAATATTTAGCAGCCTTCAAACCTAACAACAAAGCTTCATATTCAGCAGTTTTATTGGTGGTAATAAATTCTAATTTGTACATCGGATTTACTATTTCACCACCAGGAGATATTAAAAGAACCCCTGCTCCAACACCTTCCTTACAAGATGATCCATCAAAGTATAATTGCCAAAGTTCATCTTCTTGTTCCCTACTGCATTTAACTGGCTGTTCCTTTTCAACCTGTAACAAACCAGCAGTATTATCATCATCACTAAAATGTAACATACAAGTACCCAAGTCCTTATCAACAGCATACATGGGATGGTTTGTAGGGTTCTTGTCATCTGTCACAATATAAGAAAATTGAAGTTCTTTGTACAACATTCTGTTTTCTCCTCCAAACACAGGAATAGTAGCATATGTTAAATCCATTTGTAAAGTTCCACCAACTTTCTTTGCCCAAGTTCTAGAAAGAAGTAATCCAAATTTAAGTGTAATGTCTTCTACTAACACATCCATAATCACACTCTTCATTGGTAACTGAGCCAAACTAACAACCATATCTTTAATTACTCCCAAACAATTTACAGCTCATGAATCAAAAGCATACAAAGCATGATAGGGTTTTGTTATACTCAAACCTAGATCCTCCATGACAGCCTTTGGCATTAGTTTATGTGATGCTCCTGAATCCAAGAGACAGTTATGTTTCATTTGTTCATGAATAGTCAGTGTGATGTAAAATGGAGGTGATGCACTTGCTTCATTCTCAGTCTTTTCAGCCAAAGCTGATCCAATAAAGATTTTAGGATTTTCTTCTTGTAGGTTTACTGTATCAGAAAGAGGCTGACTGTTTACTGAACCAATCATTCTAAGAACTGATTAGGGATCTTAATTTTCCTTAATTCATTTTCCAGCTTAAAATTCTGCACACTTTTGTTTACCTCCACATTCTTCTTTTGTTTATCCTGAATTTGTTTTTTCTCTAATACAGGATCAAGTTGTTGTTTAGTAAGTACAACTACCTTTTTCTTTGGAGTTTGAACTACTTGTTTTGGACCTGACCTCAAATTCAATGTTTTCTTTAGCTCAGTCTGATTTACATCAACAGTTACAGCAGTCATTTCAAGATTTAAATCATTTTCTGTGTCAATCATATCAGGATCATAGTATTCTGAATTTAAAAACTCTTCTTCAGTGACAAAACCCTCAGTTAACTGCTCTCCAAAATAATTCATATCCTGGTCTGTATCCTCAAATAACACATCTTCTTCAATTTCTTCTTCATCAACAACATTATTCTGAAGAGGAGGTGGTACTCTTTGATCCTCAGTTTCTCTCCTTTCTCACTGTATATCATTTTTTCTTCTTTCTCTAGGTATGAAACGAGGTGCAAACTGTCTTCTGAATTGGTTTTGATTGTTAGGGTTTCTCTCACCCTCTTGAACAGGTTTATTTGAATTCTTTTCTATTTCCAACTTGTTTAATTTTGCAGTCAGGATCTTAACTAACTTAGCCATTTCATCAATTTTACCTTCTATAGAGAGGGATGTTGAAATCCCTAGAACTACTTCCTTCTTACCCTTCATGTCATATATCTTCTGAGCTGTTTCCTTATTCAATCTATTAGAAGCCAATATATTAGATTCCACCTCTAATGCTGCATCTTGCATGTTCAATAAAGAAACAGGTCTTCTTTCTCTTAGAAGTAAGGAAAATTCATGATCAAAAGCATTTGCATATGTGAGTCTTGCAGATGTTTCTGAAGGTTTTATCTCTGCAGGAATTTTGCCATACATTTTATTGAATATTTTCGAAAAATCAGCTATGGTTTCATCCTTCTTTCTCCTAAGGGCTCCAAATTCAGTTATATAATAAGTATGATCCTTAGTGTCACCCCATTGTCTCATGAATAGGTCCCGAAGCTCCTCTATGATAGTGATAGAATGTGCAAGTAACTCCCTAAACCATTTTCTGACATCTCCATCAAGGCTTTGAACAAACATCCTCATCCAGACATCCTTAGCTTCAATATTCTGGTTATCAGCATAATTGAGAAAGGCTTCCCAGTGCTCCTCAACTATAGTTTCACCATGTCCATTAAACCTAGGCAAATATTTCTGATAATGACCTCCAGGAAGTGCATTCAAAGGCTAAGGAAAAACTAAAGGTGCATACCTAGCTGCAACCATTCAGTCCATCATATCTATTGGTTGATTTTGGGCTGCCATTTTTAGGTTGACTGACTTTGGTGATGGAAAGATTTGAATGGAACTTGGATGAAATGGGGTTTTACCAACTTTTAGATGAATAGAGGAATTTTACTAGGAGATACTGACTTTTCTTTCTTGAAGGATTGAGGATCAGTGAAAACTTGAAAATTACTGACAGGAATTATAGGCTTCAACCAAGGTGAAGTTTCTTCTTCTGAAATATCTAACTGATCAGGCTTACATAGGGCTGGTGATGATTGAGACCTTCTAATTCTTCTAGCTGTTTTCAGTATCTATTCTAGGTCTGAAACACCCAACTGCAAAGTTGAACTAGGTATGTTTCTTGTTCCAACTCCCTTAGTAGCCACTGTGACAAACTAGTGAAAAGTAGTCTTTAAGATTTGCTGGTTTAAGTTCACTTCTTAAAACTAGCAAAATGATAAGTATCCCAGGGAAAAATATGTTTTCAACTTCATTCCCTGGCAACGACGCCAAAGATGTTAGTGCCAGAAATTGTTCCCAGACTACAAGAGAACAAACCAACACAATCTCAATAATCTCAATACAATAAAATAGGGTTTTTAGGGTTTTCAAGGTTTTTTGGTTGAGCAGTTTGAAGACAAGAGGGCATACATTCATAAAACCAAAGTAAACACTAAATCATGAGCATTAAATAGCTGAGATGCATAGCATATAAACCATAATCCAACATAAAACACAATACTGAATTTCACCCACAGATGGCAAGCATTCCAAGCATAAAAATATTAAACAAGTAATGAATTTACCAGCTGAGTAACTAAAACAAGTTATAAATGAAACCAGAGAATAAACTGAAGGGCATATAGAGCATATATTTCATAATTCAGTTTTCAAAATACACATAAGAGTCTTTACTTAGCTCACAAACAAGGCTGATGGCCACCCCTTGTCAGCAGAAAATCAAACCATTTGTCTTCTTTGACACTTACATTTATCTTGCTTTCAAAATCAATTAGATAACTGAATTATAACTATTTTTTAAGGCTACCTATTGAATAGTTCAATAAAACCTTTTTACAAAAAAATAACATAACTTTAAAACTTAACTAAAACCTAACTTTCTTGACTAACTTTCACAAATCTTTAGCTGCCTCAGCCAATAAAGCTATTCCTTCCAAGGCTTGAGCTTTTCTTCTTTCCTTTAATTGATCTGTCTCCTTATCTGCAATCTTCCCTATTAGCTCTTCATTATGCTGTTGCAGGTCCTGGATGGTTTGCTTTAACATTGTGAATTGACTTTTTGTTTTCCTTTTCCTTTTCAATGCTTCTCTTGAAACTGTGATCAGCTCCTGATAATGGCTGTTTACTTCTCCAAATCTTCCCTAAGCTTCCTGTTTTCTATAACCAGCCCATCATTTGCTTCCTGCATATACTCAATCTGGTACCTGTATTGCTTTATACTTCTCTGAAGATTTTCTTTTTCTAAATCAATAATTTTGTCTCCTGCTGTTGTTTGCATCTCATTTGGTAGCCATGGGATGTTCAATCTTCTATAAATTTCCTCATCTTCTTCCATTAATTATGTGGATGTTCTAGGAAACCCTAGGTGTTCTTAACTCTCAGCTTTGCATGGAATTTTTTCTTCAACCATCACCTTCTTTTCTGAGTAAGAACTCTTTACTTCACTTTGTTGCTGCTCCTGCAACATCTGACTTCAAACCTCCAGAAATATATCAGATATTTTAGTATCAGTCATGACAGACTCTCTTTTTGATTCAATTGGATTTTTACCCTTACTGTCATATTTATCATCATTCAATTTTTCTTCAGATGAAGAATCATCTATTACTGTCACTCTTTCTTTGGTCAACTTAGGATTCAACAAATTTTTCATGTTCAGTCTAAGTTTATTCTTAGGTCTGGTTTTAGGTCTCCAAACAGCAGCAATCTCCCCCAACATCTTGATAGTCTTACCCTGATGAGTAATTGAAGCAAACTCAACAACTTTTATTTTCTTTCTTTTTGATAGTGCTACCTCATCACAATGGCTGTGAAACTTTTGATCAGCAGAAACCCTAGTTGCAGTAGTGACTGGAATTTTATCATCATCATCAAATAGGCATTTCTCATCTTCTGATAAAACTGTGATAGGGCTTTGTTTTTACACTTCAATACCTTCTTTTTCATCTGGAATTGTCTCTGTAGGTACAACATCTTCAATAGGCTCGACTTCCTTAATTTCTGACTGTAAATTCTTACTTTCATTGTCATTAAGTTGCTGTTCAAATTTAGAATTTTTATTTTCAAGGTTTGAAGCTTCTTCTAGTGTCACCTTCTCTTCATTTTTGACTATTACCCTTTTCTTGAGCTTCTTAATCAAAGTTTTCCCTTTATCTGCTTGTCTTCTGTGAGACTGTCCCTCTTGATTAGTTTCAAAACCTGACCAAAAAATGAAATACTCCCAATTCTTTCCCCTACTTTGCAAGACAGTGATTATGATAAGCTTGATGAGTCCATGATGGAAAATAGACTGCTTTGTATGATCTTGGTGCTCTTTAACTCTGCATGACATCTTTTGCAGACTTTTCGGAAAAAATAAAGGTAAGTTTATTTTGGACTCATCCCTAAGATGCTGAAGAAACCTAAAGTGGCATTTCAAAACAAAATCATATCTACCCTCACAAGTAACATAACTCTGTAAGACTTTAATGGGCTCAATCCATTCAGGTTTGAAGTTATGGATTGGAACACCTTTTCCCCAATCTGCAATCACACCAGGAAGCAAATACTTCTGTGCATTGAAGGTGAATGGAACCTTTTTAAACCATAATTCTCCCTCGTTCAAGATACCTGTTGCCTCAGCTATCAATTCCTTAGTTAATTTGAACTGTAAAGTGTCAAAAGACACAATGTCTTTATCTAAGCACTGAGCAAATTTATAAGACACCTCTGCATGGTATCCTTCAATCTTTTTGAAAAATGTTAACCATCCTACATCTGAAAATAATTGAGCACATTGTGGGAAATTCTTCATCCACCCTAGGTCTGAGGGCTCTGCCCTGTTTGTTTTTCCACTTTTCTTCATTTTTACTAAGGTTTAACTGCTCCTGTCGATATGCCACAATCTAAATATCTTCAAATCACAACAGACTGACCTAACATATAGTTCAGGAAACTCCAACAAGCTCTGCTTATGAATTTACTGTTTAAATGATGAATACTTTGAAAGTATTTACTAATAATTCATCATTTAAAATGTATTAGGTGAAAAACTCATATTCTGCCTTGAATTTTATCATTAATTATTTCTTCAGAAAATCCCCAAATTTAGAAAACCCTAGCAATGGCATGTGGGCTACCTGTTTAGAAGACCAATACGAGCGCTGAAATGTAGTTATTTCAATGGTTAAGTGTCGAATTGCATGCTCCACATGTCTCTAACCATCTAGACCACTCCAAACAGTCACTGCTAAAAATCCCTAATTTCTCGTTCAGTTGAAAAATCCTAAATTCTCAGGACTGTCTTCTCATCACGATCTTCAGTATTCTTCATGTCCTTCAGATAAGAAACATATTCCCAAAAAGATTTGTCTCATTCAACTCACTGTCATCATTTTACCTGCTCTACATGAAATCGCCACGATCTTGCCCTTATGATAATCATCCACCTGTTTCAATGATTAAATCATGGAGGACATGTATCAACTGCATCAAATAATATGATTGACACCTCAGAGATAAGAATCCCAAAGAAATTGCACCGAAAAATGATGATTTTAGCATTCGCGATTTTCTTGTAGCGCTCTAGTGTATCTATTTTGGTCTTGCGCTACGAGAAAGTCCAATCAAATGATTTCACATCATTAAGCCAATAATAAGAATTAAAACTTGGTTTATGGGTCTAATTTAACCTTAATTCTATTTATAAACCTCATTATTCCATATACGCCTTATAAAACCCCTCAACTATGAAATTAAAGCAAAATTTGTAAAAACAAGCTTAAAAAATAAAAAATCATGAAAATTAAAAGTTTAAAATCAAAATTATCTCTATCAACAAAATTTCTAGAAACAAAAAGTAATAGCAAGGTTCAAAAACATAAACAAAAAGCATGAAACAAAGGAAGACAAAATCATAACCTAACATGTATGTTTATGTATGCATGCATGTACGATGGTTATTAACTCCTACTAAGACCAAATTTGGTCCATCAGACCTTAAGATAGGTAAGGAATCACATGGTTTTCTTTATAATTTTTTATCTTGTTGAACATATTTAAGAGAATAAACCATCTCTCTCTCTCTCTCTCTCTCTCTCTCTCTCTCTCTCTCTCTCTCTCTATATATATATATATATATATATATATATATATATATAAAGGTAGTAGCTTAGCTAGACATTAAATTGATGTATGAGAACCCTTTTTTTATGGGACAATGGACCTTCTTTGCACAGTAATTTGACTACTAAAGTTTATATATGTGTACATACCCTACCCCTCTCTAGATTTGAAGCTGTGAACTCATAGGAGGAACACATGTTCTTAACCATTAGTACCACTCAAGTTGTACACACATGCACGCGTGTGCGTGCACACACACACAGACACCGATTTACAAGAATGGGTATGATTTCATATTAAAAGAGGGTTTTGGAAGACCAAACAACCAATTGCTACATATAATTCAAATCCAATTCAAAATTGCTTTTTTAAGTTGACCATAGTGTTAGAAAAAATGGATCACATAAACATAACAATTAAATAGGATGCAAATATTAAAACATAAACACATTACAAGAGAGACGCCAATATAAAATGGTTTACCCAAGATGAGATACGTACACACAGAAATTGTCAGTCCTTTTATTATTATACCTTCCAACCAAATGAAGGGATACAACCTGCAGTAAACCTGTTGCACTTCCTCTTCACTCTCTCATAGTATCTCTCACACAATCACATAGACTTTTTTTTACAGTGCTACAATAAAATACACAGCCATATTACAATGCTTTCCTTTTATGGGGGAATTACCATGGGAAAACACCACGGGTCACCCTACACCCCCCTGCTAGGATAAGTGCACAGTAAAATTGGGGTACAAGCACGACTGAACAATAACATCTTTGAATATGGAAGATCAGGCTACGCAACCAACAATCTCCTACTTGGATGCTAATCACAACAAATCCACCACTACTACATGTGTTGGACTATGCTCTGAACCTTGTACTTGGAAAATTTCTCTTCTTCACCTTCATGCTTGAAGGCCAACTAAAACTGCGCAGGAACTCAGTTTCTCTCTGGTTACTACCTTTGTTAACATGTCTATAGAATTCTGACAAGTATGTGTCTTTTCCAACTTTAATAGTTCATATTGCAGAACATATCTTATGAAATGGTACTTGAGTTGTATATGCTTAGTATTTGAATGAAAGGATGAGTTCTTTACAAGATGAATGGAACTCTGGATGTCACTGTACAACCTTCTATTCTCCTTCTTCTTACCCAATTCCTCCATGAACCTCTACAAGCAATTTCAAAATCCAACTTACTATTATTCCACCTACAGTAAAAACATACCATGTGGTTCTCCTCCTGTTTTCTTTATCACCTTCCATATCTTCATCAACATATCCATGCATAACCGTGTCTAGACCTCCAAAAGATAATGCATGAGAAGTGCTACCTCTCAAATACCTGAGAATCCATTGTACTTCTCTTCAATGCTCTTTACCTGTATTGTTCATATACATGCTCATAATTCCCACTGCGTGTGAAATATCTAGTATTGTGCACACCATGGAATACATCAATCTACCAACTGTTGATGAATAAGGAACCTTGGACATGTATTCTATCTCCTCATGTGTCTTTGGACACATCTCCTTACTTAATTTAAATTGGCTAGCCAAAGGTGCACTAACTAATTTTGAATTCTTCATTCTAAATCTCTCCAACACCTTTTCTATGTACTCACCTTGAGGCAATGTCATTTGCGTTTTTTCCTATCTCTTGTTATTCCCATACCAAGGATTTTGTTTGTAGCACCCAGATCCTTCATCTCAAATGATTTAGGTAGTTTCCTTTTGAGAACATTTATATCATGCATGTTAGACCCCGCAACAAGCATGTCATCCACATACAATAACAAGATAATATATCTTCCATTATCTAACCTATTGAAATAAACACAGTGGTCAGAATGACATCTACTATAACCCTATTATGTAACAAACTTATCAAATTTCAAATACCACTGTCTTGGAGCTTGTTTCAAACCATAAAATCTCTTCTTCAACTTGCAAACTAGATTCTCCTTCCCTTTGACCTCATGCCTCTGTGGCTGCTGCATACAAATATTTTCCTCCAAATTCCCATGGATAAAGGTCATTTTTACATATAAATGTTCAATATTAAAATATTCTACTGCTGCAAGACTTAAAATAGTCCTAATTTAAGTCACTTTAACAACAGGAGAAAATATTTCATCAAAGTCTATACTTTTCTTTTGTGTAAACCCCTTTACAACAAGTCTAGACTTGTACTGATTTTTACCCCCATCTTCTTCCTTCAACCTGTAAACCCATTTATTTTGCAATGATCTTTTCCCTACAATCAAGTCAACCAAATACCAAGTCTGGTTTCTTACCAACTAGTCCATCTCCTCATTCATGCCTTGCTCCCACTTCTTTCTAGTTTCTACCTGCGTTGCCTCTTCATAACATTTTGGTTCACTAGAATTAGTCATCAATAAATAATACAGTGAAGGAGAGAATTGTTTAGGGGGTCTACTTAACATGGTATATCTTCTTACATTTGCAGGAATTTGAGGTACCTTCTATTTCGCTTGATTTTTTGGTACCTTTGGAACTTCATTTTCTTTGATTTCATCAAGCACTGTGTACTCTATGTTTTCCTTTTCCTCTTTCTTTCCCTACAACCGATATTTGTACATAACCTTTTCATTGAATAATACATCTCTACTCCTAATTATTTTTTGATTTTCATAATCCCATAAGAGATAAACAAAATCATCAACCTTGTATCCAATAAAGGTACATTTCTTGGATTTGTCCTCAAGCTTTGTTCTATTTTCATTATGAATATGGAAAAATGCTTCACAACCAAAAGTTATCATAAATTAATAGTTTACCTTTTTACCTGACCATGCCTCCTCTAGAATCCCACCATCCAAAGTGCTTGAAGGCCCTCTGTTTATTAAACAAAAAACAATATCTACAACATCAACCCAAAACTATAAGGGAAACCCTGCATGCAATCTCATGATTGTCCTATTCATCCTTTCTAAGACACCATTTTCTTGTGGTGTTCCTGGGACTATATTCTCTCTATGAATCCTATGGTATGAACAGTAACTATCAAACTCCTTAATGTAGTATTCACCTCCATTATCATATTTCAGACATTTAAACCTTTTTCTTGTCTCATTCTCAACCAAATATTTCCACTTCTTAAAAGTAGAAAACACATCAGATTTATGTCTAATGCAATAAACCCAAGTTTTTCTAGTTTCATTATAAATAAAAGTAACATAATAATGAGAACCATCAAGAGATTATACATGAGTTGGTCCCCATACATATGTATGCACAAGCTTTAACTTTTCACTCTTCTTCTATTTCCCAACCTTGAGAAATCTAACTCTCTTTTGTTTTCCATAAACACAGTTCTCACAAAATTCCAAACTTACCTGCCTCAGATCGGGAAGCAGTTTCCTTAAGTGGAGAATATGCATCCCTTTCTCACTCATGTGTCCAAGATTATGATGCCACAAAATTGTGTATTTTTTTGTGGAAGCTATAGATATAGAATAATTAGTATTATGAGGGTATAAATACAACGTACGTATCATATCTCCTTTTTCTATTACCAATGCTCTTTTAGTGATCTTCCACCACTTTTTTCCAAATGTAGACAAAAAACCACTATCTTCCAACTTCCCCGTTGAGATCATATTTCTTTTCATAGTAGGATTATGTATTTCATCTTTTGGCATCCATTCAATTCCATTATTTAACTTAATCTGCACCTTATCCATTCCAACAATTTTACATGGTTCATCATCCCCCAATAAAACATGTCTAAAATCAGCTGGACAATAATAATGAAAGAATTTCCTATGGGATGTACCATGACATGAAGCCCCTGAATCTACTACCCAGTAATCACTACTATTATCTAATGCAAGAATCAAATAATCTTGTTACACAACACTTGCTACATTTGCTTCCTGAGTAGTCTCGTGATACCCGTCTCCTTTCTTCTTTGGAGCTCTGTAGTATTTATTTAGATGTCCTCTCTTACCAGTTACAACACTCTATTTTTCCTAGTCTTGACTTAGATGTTCCCTTTCTAGACTCGCTGCAATTACCTGGGCTCCTTCCTCTCCCCCTTTGTCTTCCCATTCTCTCCATGGTTAATGCATTACCTGGTGTCTCACCTATGTTTTTTCTTCTCATTTCCTCGCTAGAATAACACCAAAAACATCATCAAAATTAAGAGTGTTTGAACCCGAGACATAGTTACTTAAAACCATGATCAAGCCATTCCATTTTTCTAGTAATGAGCACAAAATTAGATGAGCACTAACCTTATCATCAAATTTCAATCCTATAGAACTTAGTTGATTAGTAATCGTATGAAATTCATTTAAATGGTTAGCAACAGATCCACCTTCTAACATCTTCATATTAAATAAATGCTTCATTAAAAATACCTTGTTGGAAGCCGAGGGTTTTTCATAGATATTATCCAATGAACTCATCACACCCTTCATTGTATTTTATTTCGAAATATTTAAATCCACCAATGAATCCAAGAACATATGTATTGTTCCTAGTGATTTTCTACCAAGAATATCCCTTTCTTCATCCTTCAGAGTCGCCAACTGTTTCTTCCACCCGTCGACATGTATAGATCCTTCTAGTACATATATTCCTTCAACTATCTTCCATAATTGGTAGTTTTGGCTATTAAATTTCTCGACCCTAAACTTGCCTTCTTTTGTCATTGCTCCCACTCGAACCAGGAATTTGTCTTTCCTGTGAGTTTACCATCCAAATAAACCTTTGGCTCTAATACCAATTGTTAGAAAAACAAGATCATAGAGTAATAAAAATTAAACAAGATGCAAATATTAAAACATAAACACATTACAAGATAGAAACCAATATAACGTGGTTCACCCAAGATGGGATATGTCCACATAGAAATTTCCAGTCCTTTTATTATTATACCGTCTAGCCAAATGAATGGATACAACCTGCAGCAAACCAAATAGCTTCCTCTTCACTCTCTCACAGTCTCTCTCACACAATCACAGAGGTTGGTTTTACAATGCTACAATACAATACACAACCGTATTACAATGATTTCCTTTTATAGGGGAATTACCATTGGAAAATACCATGGGTCACCCCATTCCCCCCTACTGGGATGAATGTACAGTAAAACTGGGGTACAAACACAACTGAACAATAACATCTCTGAATTTGGAATATCAGGCTCCACAACCAACACATTGATGCAATATTCTTCCACAAATTGTTCAAATAGAGTCAGAAAGACTACTTTCCTGTAGAACCTAAAACTATACTATCTTATAAATTTTTGAAGCACCAATAAAAGATGGATTTAACTAAAATGATGGCAATTGTGGCCTTCCTCCATAAATTGGTTTCACTAATTAGGTCCTTTAGCACCAATGAGAATTGGGTTACTCTTTGATTCCCATAATATCCTGTTGCAATGTTTCCTTCGCCATAATACATGTTGTATTGTTTCCCTATTAATATACCTAGAACCTATTGAAATAAAATATTGACCTATAGTAGAGTGAATTCCATGAAAAAATACAAAATTAACACTATAATTCATCTCGTGTCGAAAGATAGTTTTCCAAGTTTCTTTCCATGTTCATTTACATTCCTCTCCATCACTTATTGCTTATTCTCATGTTTCTCTAAGGGGATACTAAGGTATTCAATATTTTGATGCATTACCTCAATCTAACTATTTATAAGCCTAAGGATATTTTTGATCTCCCTTGTCCCTTATCCATCAACTAAATTGAGTTTCGAGGGATCCATACTCATCATAAAATAAATTAAACGTTAACTATTAAAAGAGTTATATTCCAACACATACCTAGTCACAAATACCAAAGAATAAGGACATGTAGGTTGAAATTGTGACAAACAATACCCCCTCCCACTAAAATCCATATAAATTCCAACCATTTCCATCCTCAACAAAAACCTAAGATTCAACTATGTAGATGCAAAGAGAATTGAGAGGGTTAACTTACCTCTATAAAACATCATAAGGTGAAAGAAAACCCCTTTCAATTATTGTTGGTGATCAAACTTTACTAAATATCCCTCTTCATAAAAAAATTAACTTCTTAAGCCTCCAAACACCAATCAATTAGCTAACCTCTACAATTTATATTTCCTGTGAGTTCCATAGAGGGAGGAATACTATGAGAACCAAACAAAGAATTAAATGATCCTAAGGCATGAGAGAGTTTTATGCCTTCCTCACCCATCTTTAAGTTGAAAAGATTTGCATGATTTGATTTGATTATGGAGACAAGTATATCATCTCCTTCCTATTTCAACGTGATTTGAGAGTGGATTAATGATCCCCTTAGTGTTGATTTTCCTCATTGGCATACTTAGGGGTTCCACTTCCTTTCAATTGGTCCCCATTTTTAACTAAGACCCCCTTGTCAAGATACAGTAGGGAAAATTTTAAGAATCTCCCTAAATTTATATGTATAATAAATGGGTGAATTCTCATGATACATGGGAAAATTTGAAGGCTATTTTTTCAATAATATAATATTTATATACAATTCTCTGGCAATTCTATTACATAATATATATATAATCTTATAAAATTTGGGTGAATATTTTCATGAAATCATAAAACCTTGTAAAATCCTTGGCAAACCTTTCACAAAACTATAAAATCTTGTCAAAGTATTGGTGAATATTTCACGGAATTATAAAATATTGTAAAATCTTAACGAATCTTTCATTGGACTATAAAACCTTGTTAAGTCTTGGAAATTTGGCTAAAATTTGAATTAATAAAATTTCCTAGATGATTTTATATTCACTTCATATTTTCCATGTATTTTTGCATTATAACACCTTGTAAATGAATTCCAAGCTAATTTGTTAGTTTTACTCATCACGACTACTTTTATGCTACTAAGTTCAATACTCCTTAGAGATAAAATATAGAGACGATTTAATAAATGTTAGCAATATACAATTGAGAACTTTATCAATGTATGCAACTCATTTATCCTTCTAAAATCAATGCACAATAAATTTTCGCAAATTATGTGGTCCGACTTAACCATACCCCTCAAAAAATATAACTACAAAGAAGCCAGTTGTTTGAAGCACTACTTGAAATTGTAGGTTTGAAAATGTTTGTCTCACTGTGCTCAAAACTTCAATGGATGGTTTCATTGCATCCACGTTGACATTATCATCTTCTTAGGATGGTTATCCCCATTTTATGGCATAACATGCAATCAAAGCGAATAATTTGTGTAAGAGAAAGGTAATAATCTACCTCTCACAAAACTTTAAAATGAATTATAACATTTTGAATTTTAGAATTTTTTATATATAATATTAATCATTCTTTTTATATAATTATGATTCACAATATGAAAATTTGTATAAACATGCACCTTAACATATTATTTTACTATTATGAATCACATTATTTACAGTCAAGGGTGTGTTAGTGACTAATGCCACTTGAGGTATCAAGTTATTATGTGATTAAAGACTAAAGTTCATCAAGGAATTTGTGAATATAGCTAGAATCCTAGAGGCTACATGTAATATTATTTTAGTCATGATATCAAAATTAAAATTTCATTAGATGAATGTCGATCTCATTGACAATAGGTCTTCTACGATGAATGCATAAGAACCTAGTAGGCTAGTGCATAGACCATTTTTCTCATTTCTTAGCAAGTCAAAGCTCATTTCCATTTCTGAATACCAATATGAATTTTCAAAGAAAATATAAAATAAACATAGTATACTCTAAATGGTGAAGATTATTTATTCATGCTACAAAGTGAAAGGAAATAAACATGGAAAAAAGTAAATTGTACTAAAAAAAAGGTCTTTAACTTTAACCCAAATCACCTCAATCAATGGAAGTCGGATGAAAGTAGTCAAGCTACTTCAAAGGGATCAAGCATTAGTTAAGTATCAAATTAGAACTAGAAGCATTCAGGGGACTAACACAATCTTTAACCAAAATAAACCCAAAATTCCAAACTTAAAAAAAATGCTCAAAACACAAGCAACAACCGAACCATTAAAATTTTCCCAAGATATCAAACCTAGAAATCCAAATAGTTTCATGTACTTAAGTCTTGAATGAGCCCATTCTTGACACTCTCTTAGTTAAGGTCTTGTTAAGTTATTTATTTAACCTTCAATACTAGGACATTATCTACGTGAAGAGATAGGTCCTAGCTTCATTTCCTATCACATATAAGAAAAATACAATGTAAAAGTTAACTTTCAAAACATAAAACTTAAATAATATTCATCAAGGAAATGTATCTCCAATATTACAATGTTTTATAAAAGAATTAGAGCCTATTTTTAACTAAAATGCAACCTCAATTTGACATATGGTAATCTTGCTCCCATAACAAATTTCATTTATCCAACCCACTCCAAAAATAGAGGAATAATGAAGTCAATCAAATAAAAATAATCACATCATTTCTGCCATTCCATTAATTATTTCTACATCACTAAGGAAACACGTAAACCTTATAAATAAGAGTCCTCTCATGTATATTGGTTTAGATAATATCTTGGAGTATATCAATTTCCTAGTTCTCATGTTGATCCTCATTTTATACATTTTGAACATGAATTTATTTATATGAACGGTCACTATGAGCCTCCAAAACATTAAAGTTTCTTATCAAGTTCATTAAATAAATTTGTTATATTGTTTTCTCCCTTTCAATAACAATCTGGTCACCAAAGAGATAGTGCTCTCTTGAATGGAAAATTGATAATGTCATACATTGTTACATATAATAATAAGCATGTACTCATATATCGTTAAATATTGTTCCTTAATTTGGAATTCATAAATGATAGTGCATTATACATTCTCTCATCCTCCACTAATACCAAAATCATGTTTTGACATAAATATGCCAATTTAAAATATCCTGACATGTTTTCTTGTAGATTGGCTTTCACCTAAAATAATCCATAATTTTTTTTAGCGCCCCATATTTTATAGGTTTATCCAAAACACTATATTAATTCATCATTGTTTCAACAAAGCAAGTGGCTTGTTGATAGAAATTCGATGACTCTAGCATACCTTCAATGTCTTCTCCTCGTACCTTGGCATTCTTGCCAAAGTGTTGCACTAATTTTATTTTTTATTTCTCAAGAAAGTAAACTTTTAAAATGTTTGTATCTTATTCAATTTTCTAAAATTGAGGTTTACCACAGACATGGCCTCCGATAATTCATCTCGAGGAAATTGTTGTCTTATATTTGATCCTAATGATTTTGGAATTTCTATCAAGTTACATCTCACTGAAATCACAACATTGTTGAATTGATATCTTAACACATGGCACTCTTTAGTGATTCCTCCCATATTACTAACATAATGAAAAGGAACCATATACCCACACACTACCATACATAGTATCCCTATTCATCTAACTTTAAACAAAATTCAATATTTTCTATATCGATAAGAGTAGTCTAACTTTTGAACTATAGACCTTAAAAGACTTTGGACTTATATACAAATAATCCAATGCAAGGAATGTTAATGTGTTTGCATTTGTGTAATTTGAAATCTACACTGTGCAAATCGTAGACATTTTCACAAGCATATTCTTTTCAGAAAGTATAGGAATAATTTTATTCAATGTTAATAGTGTCTCTAAATTATTTAGTTGAAAGAAAATAAAATGAGATTTTTATGCAGTTTGTTTATTAAATCTAAATATGTTATAACATATAAATAGAGTTTATATATATAATCTTAAAAAGGCGGCTCTTTTATTAGTTGAAGTTGCACTGATATTTGAAGAATTTTTGCAAAATGGATTGGTTTTTAGAGATTTATATTTTGTTTTTTAAGTCTGGATTGTTAGGTTTATTGTTCAACATTGTAAGGAATAAAAGACTGTTTCGTAGGTTGGATTGCTAGGCATATTGTTCAGTATGATAAGAAATAAAAGATGTTTTGTAGTTTTTCAATCATATATATATTAGATTTATTGTTCAGCATTATAAGGAATAAAAGATTGTTTTGTATGTTGGCATTATAAGGAATAAAAGATTGTTTTGTATGTTGGATTGTTAGGTTTATTGTTTAGCATCCTAAGAAATAAAAGAGTGTTTTGTAGTTTTTCTATCATCTATATGTATAGATGATTCTAGAAAGTACTTGGAAAAAAAAAGATGATTCTAGAAAGCAACTTTCTTGTTTTTAATAGTTTGAAGTGATTTTTTAAGGTTTTTTGGTTTTTTTTGTTTTTCCTTGGAGAAAAAAGGGTTGAAATATATTTTTTCGAGTTTAATAAAAATAAGTTGAATTATTTTTAATGTTAAAAAAAGTTGGTTTATTAAATGTAAATGTGTTAGGTTATATAGTATATAGGTACATATTTGAAAAATCAAATAAATTTTGGAATAAATATTTAATTAAAAAATGTTATATAGGGATTTGACGAAACCTTTTGTTTAAGAATACAACTCTAGTTCTCAATCACTCAAGCTAACCAGCCAAGATATAATTCATTAATAAATATAGAACCGTAATAAATTTATTATTAATCTAATTATATTTATTGATAAAGTTAATTAAATTACTAGCTAGCTTTGTTAGCTCATATATTATTATTTTTATCTACATATATTATTATCTTTTTTATTAATTTATCCTTGTTGATAACCTAGGTTTTAACTACATATTTATTATTAGTAGTAGTAGTAGTATTAAATTTCATGTTATTAACCTAGGTTTTAGAAATTAAAAAATTTAGGCTTCTTTTAGAATTGACCTTTAGGGTTTTAGGTTTTATGCCCACACCTTTCGGCTCCAACATTTTTAAGACTAAAAAGCATTTTTCTATATGAAAAATCACCCCAAAGATAAATAAAGGTTTTCCTGTGTTAATCTTTTAGGAAAATTTGAATCTAGTTATGCCAAAATGAATCCATACATGAATTAAAATATCTCATTTTTGGCACATTCATTGATAATCTAGTTGATGGATGGGTAGGATAATTGTCCTTTGCACAAGCCTTGTTAAAATCCATGAAACTAGTGCAAACTCAAATAGTTCCTTGTTTTCTATCGATTCATACTGAATTGGATACCCATTCAATTAAGGGCACTCGGTAGATGAAGCCTACTTTCAGTAGTTTCTTCACCTCTACTTTAATAATAGTTTCCTTTCGAGGGTTGATCACTCACATCTAAATTAAAATAGGTTAAACCACATTTGGATATGTTTTTATCTCATGGTCAACAATCCTTGGGTGTATACCTAACATTTCTTCATATGACCAAAAAAATATGTCACAATAATCCCTAAATATATCATTATGAGTTTCAATTTCCTCTAGGGAACAAACTACTCTAATGAGGACATTATCGATGACATTAGGTGTTATATAAATGTTAATTGGCATGGCTTAGAAATATAATCCATGTTTATATTTACATACACGTCATGTGTCAAAAGGGGACCATTGCATGAGTCAATATATCACGGTATGACAATACACTTATCATCAATCCTCACATCATTCATTGTAGGACGAAAACATGACCTTTGGTGCTGCATTTCCAAGGCTTCTCAATAATCGACATGGATTCTAGAATCATTTCATCTGAAGGAAGAACCATATCTAAATGATATTGGTCAGATGAGGAGTTGTTGGTCCATATGGGCAACATGTACAACATCATTGGTTCCCATGTACATCCATTTTATTCTGCCGAAAGAGAGGAAACTGACACTTGTTGTTGTAAATGTAACTTCGAAAGATATTCATTTATATTTTACATTTATTATATTTTACTTGTACCTCCGACAAAGATGGTTTTCCTCCGTCTGGGGATGTCATTATTATGTTTGGTCATGCAAGATCGTTGACATAAAACTTCCATTGTAATTCGGGGAAAAGGAATAAATGTAAAACTTATTATTGAGTCTCCCTAGGACAGGTCAGCCCAATCAAGTTAGTCAAGTCAACCTAATTAGGAAAAAAGTCACCCAAACATAAAGTATAAATAGAGAGCTTTCTCTCTCATTTGGACACAACACTCACTCACTCAAGTTCGCATATGCAAGGGATAGAAGCCAAGTTTGCTATAGGGGAGAGAGAGAGAGAGAGTTGCAGAAGACTTCCTATTTTTGGGTTTTCCATTTTGTGATATTGTATTAGTGAGGAATCTATCTTTGAGGAAGTTGCGAGTTTTTTTCCTTTCATTCGAGGAAATTTCAATTTAAAATGGGCCTTCCAAAAATAATACAAATTCCATGCCATCATGTATTAACCAATCAAAATGCTTTAAAATTCAAAAAGGGAGCACCTCTTAAACAATTTTTAATATAAATTTGGGGATAGGTATCATAAAAAAAACTACTTTTTTTATTCATATTTTCGACATATCTACCTGTGGTTTTACTCAAATTTCCATTAGGAGAGCTTGTTGGATGTGGAATTAAATTCCGCATCCAATGAGTACCCACTCGGCATACTTTTGATGGGCCCCGCTACCCCAAAAACACGAAATACCTGAAAAAAATGTGATGATGACATCATCATCATGTTTTTCCAGGTATTTCGTGTTTTTGGGGTAGCGGGGCCCGTCAAAAGTATGCCGAGTGGGTACTCGTTGGATGCATCCAATGATCTCTCCTAATCGAAATTTGAGTAAAAACACAGGGAGTTATGTCGAAAATACGAACAAAAAGTAGTTTTTTCTTTTCTTCCTCCAAAATTAATAAATATTATTTTATTATTTTAACCATTATTTTATTAATTTTCCTTAGGAGGCCCATTTTGAGTTGAAATTTCCTCTAATGATCGTTTCCCCGAGGAAAATTATTGTGCCTATTTTGTTTTGTTGTGCTTGTTATTCTTTCAGTTAAAGATCCTAATTAAACTAAAGTGAAAACTCTAACATGGTATCAGAGCTAACTTGAAAAGAAGGAATTATGCAACAACATGTAGAAACTACAGCTTAATAGTTTAAAGTTTTCTCGCCATAGATCAACAGAAAAATAGGGATAGGATATTTTTTCCTAGCAGGGTGCATCTTTTGGAACAAGCATAATCAAGTTTGAAGAATTTTAATTTTTGACCCAGACACCAGTGCTAGAAGAAAACTAGGGCATCAAGATTTTGGGGTTTTCCTCCATCAATTTGGAAAAAGGAGTGCATTAGACAACTTGCCTTGAAGAGGCGCATCTTCCTGTACAACAAGAAGTTTAAAATTCATTATTTGGAAAATAAGGGTTTCTATGGCAAACCCTAGGCTAGCAAGCTCCATAACTAGGTTGGGCATCTCAAATTGGTAAGAACTAAAATCTTTGTTATTTCCATTTGAGGTTCTCATTTCAAAAAGACTCACCACACCAAGCTTGAGGATAAGATTGAGGGAGATGACAACTTTCGAGCATGGAATTATAGGATCTCTCTTGTCCTTGAAGAAAATGACTTGGAAAAATATATTAGTGAGGAAGTTCCGGCACCATAAGGAGATGAAGCAAAGGCTATCCACAAGAATAACTTGGTCAAGGCTAAGAGACATATTGGATATTCCATTAATGATCATCTCATTCCCCATGTGTCATCTTTGAAGACACCCAAGGAGATTTTTGATGCTTTAACGAAGTTATTCGAAGGGAAGAACATTAATCAAAAGAGGGAACTAAGGAACCAGCTCAAGAATGTGAAGATCCTAAACTCAAAGACCATGCAATCGTCTCTAAAATCAAGGAAACACTTGAATTAGTTGAAGAAAAGGTAGAAGAAGGAGAGATCGCTATGACCACCTTGAATGGTCTTCCAAGATCATGGGACTCATTTATTCAAGGAATATGTACCGGGAAGAAGTTGATCACTTTCAGCAGACTATGGGAAGAATGCACCCAAGAAGAAGCTTGGATAGTAACAAGAGAAGAGAATATGGGACAGAATGATGATGAAGCTCTCACAGTTCACGCTAGAAGAAATCACAATAAGAGGGAGGACCACCATGAAAAAAGACAAAGACCTAGAATAGATCTATCCAGTGTTACATGTTACACATGTGATGAGAAGGGACACTACTCCAGAAATTGTCCCAGAAACAAAGGTTCCTCCAACAAGAAGACTAATAAGAAAAGACATCATGCTCATACTGCTGAATATGATGAACCAACAAGGAAAAGAACCAGAGAAGAAAGAGACAATTCTTCAAGTGATGAAGAATATGCCTTAATCTCAACACTCACGGGAACTGATACACATGGGAGCAATGATTGGCTAGTAGATAATGGAGCATCCAAGCACATAGCAGGATACAAAGAATCATTCAGCAATCCATCTGAGCATGAGTCACCTCACAAGGTGAAACTTGGGGATGGCTATCAATACCCCATAAAAGGAAGTGGAGAAGCTTCCTACAAGCCAAACTCTAGAAAATATTTGAAGATGAAAGATGTTCTATATATTCCAGGATTAAACAAGAATCTACTCTCCATATAAACACTAGATGCAAAAGGAATGAGGGTTGAATTTTTTGATGGCCAAAAGGAAAGACAATAGATGATGCAATAATAATTGGAGAGAAAGGGGGAGGCTTGTGCAAGTTGAGGGGACATGCTGAACAAGCGTTGGTTCATGATTCCATGGAACCAAGTGAAATATGGCATAAAAGGCTTACATGTGCACTATAGAGCACTACCTATTGGAAGCAAATCAATTTCAGGACTTCCAGAAATCTAGACAAGACATGAATAAATTGTAAGGGATGTGTGCAAGGAAATAATGTAAAGAAGACATTTCCCAGCAGTGAAAGAAAAGAAAAATGAATATTGGAGATACTCCACTCAGATGTATGCGGTCCCATGTCATCCAACTCACTAAGCGGGTATGTATATTATGTTTATTTTATAGATGAATTTTCCCATAAGACTTGGATTTATTTCTTGAAAAATAAAGATGAGGTATTTAGCAAGTTCAAGTAATTGAAATCCTTGGTCGAAAATCACAGTGAGAAGAAGAGCAAGACCCTGTGATCAGATAATGGAGGAGAATTCACTTCGGAAGAATTCAAGGATCTTTGTAGAGATTCTGGGATTAAGAGGGAGTTGAGCACTTCCTATAATCCTCAACAGAATGTCATTGCGAAACAAAAGAACAAAACGATAATGGAATCAGCAAAAGCAATGCTACATGACCAGGATCTCCTGATGCACTTATTGGCTGCTTATGGGCAGAAGAAACAAGGACAACTGTGTATGTACAGAACTGTACACCTCATAGAGTATTAAGCTATAAGACTCCCAAAGAATCTTTCTCAGGTGAGACACCAGAAGTCAACCATCTCAGGATATTTGGATTCCCAGTGTACATACACATCCCAAAGCAAAAGAGAACCAAGCTAGATCCTTCAGGAAATAAGGGAATATTCATGTGATACAACAACAACTCAAAGGCCTACAGAATATACTTCCTAGGATTCAATAATATTGACATCATCAAAGACATAACCTTCGACGAAGACTCACCATACATCAAATCAAGGAAACTACCTATTGAAGAGATTGAGGAACCTGAAGTAACCAGAGTCAGACACAACAATGCAAGAAGAAACTCTAGAAGATCATGAATACCACGACATGGAAGAATCACAAGACCCTGTAGAACCACCTCGTGAGAAGAACTCCCACAAAAGAAGACTATCATGGGCACGAGAAGCAATGCAAGATGAAGAGAAGTATGACACTCTAGATGAGATGCATAGAGAAAGCAAGAGACCTAGACCATATTCCATCTATGTGGCCCTATTATGTGACATGATTGGTAAATAATCTTCCAACTATGAAGAAGAAACATAGAATAAAGAATGGAATGATGCCATGATCGAGGAGTATCAATCAATTATGAAGAATGATGTTTGGGAGATAGTTCTGAGACTAGAAGGGAAGTCTGTTGCAACTTCAAAGTGGATATACAAGACTAAGCATGTTGCAGATGGTAGCATTGAAAAACACAAGGCAATATTTGTGGCATGTGGCTTCTCCCGGAAAGAAGGCATAGACTAAGAGGAGACATTTGCACTTGTAGCAAGATACACTTCTATCATATCTATACTTGCATTGGATGCAGTAATGAAATGGAAGGTACACCAGATGGACATTAAGACAACATTCTTGAATGGTGTAGTTGAAGAGGAAGTGTACGTGGAGAAACCACTGGGATTTGAGACATGACATAAAAGCTCATGTGTGCAAGTTAAAGAAATCCTTGTACAAATTGAAGTAAGAACCCAGGACATGGTATGACAGGATGGACAACTTCCTAATGAGCTTAGGATTTTTCCAAGAGTAAAGCAAATTCCAACCTTTACTTCAAGGTTGAAGGAGGAATACCAGTGATACTTTTTCTATATGTAGATGGCTGCATGTTTATGACATGCGAGGATGATCTCATTGCAGATGAAAAGAAGAGGCTTTCCGCAGAGTTCTAGATGAAGGACCTAGGGATGATGCATTACTTCTTAGGCATGGAGGTGTGTTAGAGTGCGGATGGGATCTTCCTTGGTCAAGGAAAGTATGCAATGGAGATTATTAAGAGGTTCAAAATGGGGGACTGCAAGGAAATGGCCACGCTGATGGAATCAAACTTAAAGCTACTATGCGATTCTTCATCAAACACAGTTGATGCCATGATGTGTTGGAAGATGATTGGTTTGTTTATGTACATGAAGAAAAAAAGGCTAGACATATTCTTTGCTGTGAAAACCCTGATTTAGTTCTCGATGGATCGAAATCATGTTCACTTGATTGTTGCAATGCATATATTGAGGTACCTGAAGGGTACAAATGAGTATGGGATCATGTATGAAGTGAATAAGAAGATTAACATGTATGGTTATGTTGATTCATATTGGGTAGGAAGTGCCACATATAGGAAGAGCACTTTGGGATGATTCTTCAGTTTGGGATTTGGTATGATCTCCTAGTTTAGCAGGAAGCATCCATGTGTGGCACTAAGTACAACAGAAGCATAGTATGGTGCATCTCGTTTGACTAGTTTTGAGACAGTATAGATTCAGAAGCTACTGTCATATTTGTTTGATTTCAAGTTAGAGATGACTTGTATCTTTTGCGACAACCAGAGTTGTGTGAAGTTGCCGGAGAACCTAGTGTTCCATAAAAAGTCGAAGCATATTGAGATCAAGTATCAGTATATCTGGGATATGATGCAAAGAGGGGCAATGAAGCTCTAATATATGGCGACATATAAGAATATAGCTGATGTGTTGACCAATCCATTAGCTAGAGTGAAGTTTGAATAATTCAGAGAGAGGCTTGGTTTCATCCACATCGAGGTTCCTCAAAAGAGGGAGTGATGAGACTAGAAGACATAGATGCACTAGAGATAGTTCTCACATGGTGGAATACGCAGGTGGTCCTTCGAACGTAATGCACCTGGGATTCTCCTAGTTTTACTCCCATGCTAGATATGCTGAGAGGTCCACTGGTCAAAAATACACTTTGTGTGCTCTTAGGTTGGTTCTCGCATGGTGGAAGACGTAGGTGGTCCTTGGGACGTAATGCACCTGGGGTGTTCCTAGTTGTGCTCCCATACTGGTATATGTGGGCTTACTGTTGAGAGACGTAATGCACCTAGTTGATCCTGGGATGTACCCATTGGGTGGGAGACGCAAGTGGTTTGTTGGGCATGAGGTGTGCATCTGGGCTTCAAAAATAGATTTTAGAAAAAACATGAGAAAATATAAATAGGTTTTCTTTTTTTAATTTAGACTCCACAATTTATTAGATCATGGGGTCAACAATAAAATTTGAACTTAATTAGGCACCTATATCCATTTTCTAACCTACACTTCTTAAAGGCCCTGGTATATTAATTTCATCTCCAATCACTCAACCATGCTATAGGTTCCATAAGATGAAGCACAAGGGAGTTTTTTTCATGGAGTATGATTTATACAAGCTTTAGATTTATCCTATCTACGTTGTCTATATGACAATTTCACCCATTGTCCAAGCCTTCTAGTCCCATGATTAGTGTCAAAGAAGCGCGTGACCTTTTTGTTCCTCCTTGAAACATGTAACTAGGGGAATATTAACCATGGTTTCCCTATATTAAATTAAAAAATAGGAAACCAACCTTAGATGGCTTCATTGTTAGAAAAACATGATCATAGAGCAATAACAATAAATAATAAACAAGATGCAAATATTAAAACACATTACAAGAGAGACACAGATATAACGTGGTTCACCTAAGATGGGTTGCATACACACATACATTTCCATCCCTTTATTATTAAACCATCCATAAAAATGAAGGTATACAACCTGCAACAACCCCACTACACTTCCTATTCATTATCTTGCAGTCTCTCTCACACAATCATAGAGATTGTTTTACAATGCTACAATACAATACAATACACAATTGTATTACAATGCTTTTCTTTTATAAGGGAATTACCATGGGAAAATACCATATGTCACCCAATCCCGGGGGGGGGCGGGGGGTGGGGGGGGGCATGTCCCCTTGCACCCCCCTGCTGGGACGCATGTACAGTAAAAATGGGGTGCACACATAGCTAAATAATAACATATATGAATCTGGAATATCGGGCTCCACAACCAACATGCATTAAATTAAAGGCCTAATTTGAGAGAGCCCACCATTCACTTCAATCTAAGGCTTGATAGCCTCTTATAAATTCTAGATAGATTTTGCAACAATTTAATGTTTATTTCAATTCTATATAATGAGTGGGTGTAATTAAAAGAGTATGGAGATTCAATGTTTTTCATATGGGTGCAATTTAAAGAGTAACCTAGGGTGCATGGTTGTTAGGCACTCCAGCAACCATCTAGTGGTATTGTGGAGGAAAAAGGTTTGTGGGAACAATAGGTTGTTGATGATCATCCTATTGTGCAAACATTCATTGGGAAACCTCCATCATTGGGAAAATATGAGTACATGGTATTCAATGAAAAACTTACATGGAAACAAGAACTTCTTTTTTTCCTTTTAACCCCCACTAGCATCATTGTTGTTTACATTATTTTTTGTTTTTTAATTTCTTCTTTCCTTCGGTTGCTGGTTCCCCTTAGGGTTAGATATCTACACTAAGATGACATTCGATGATTGACTAGGAGTGAGGGTGTTGGTGATAATTTATGCAACCACATGCACATTAGAACTTGAGGACATTTGTCCCATTTGGTTTTTTACCTACTTAGATGTGACATTCTCCAATGAATTGACAACATAATAGACATGTAACCCAAGTATTGTCTTGGTTGGATCCATATCTTCTTGTAGAGAGATCATAATTATTCCATTCAACTTTCTATTTCTCAACTACCTTGGCCAAATTATTTGAACATTACTTAACCTTATAATATCATCCATTATTGAGTTCAACAAAAAAAAAAAATGGAATTTCATCACATGAGTGGTAGGGTATTCTCCAGAATTCCCTTCAAAATTAGGTATGTTTGAAGGTAGATTTATTGGGAGAGATGGATGGTTAGGATTGTGCATGACCATAATGTTTGTTAACTTTGTCATATCCAATAAGTTTAAAGTTGTAAGGAATGGAAAATACATTTAAGCAAATGAATTCCAACTTCCAATAACATATCCTAAAAATTGGTTTATATTAACAAAAGGTTTACCTAGCGTATAATCGCTACCAAGCATGGAAGGATAATTAATAGAATTACCATGGTTGTGAGGATAACCAAATGGAACTTCTACATAAGGAAAGAAATCCCCATTCATTATGCATCCCATTTGGATAAAGGGAACAATTTCCTAAGGAATATTACCTCTTAGGGGAGCTCCAGTTCCTACCGAGGAATAAAAAAGGGGATGTTCCCACCTCCAAACATAAGCGCCTTGAATTGGGTTGATGAACTTCATGTTGACGTGTTAAATTTTGGTAATGCAGGAGGGTTTCTAGTCCCACATTCACTATTACTAGTTATCATTGAGGTTAAGTATCCTCTTAAAAATACTCCAGGTGTGGATGGGAACAAATTAGATTATAGGATACTTAAAACTGTTGGAGTTACTCTTCCAAAAGGAGCATCAAAAGTAGGCACATGGGTGTCCCCGCCGGGGCAATATACTACCGATATTACTCATGTTAGGCCATTGGTATAAATATTTGGATTGTGCACCATGAACTTGATAGTCAAAGTTACCCTTATGAAATAGTGACGGAGTCTAAGATCTAATAAAGGGTAGGTTAAAATCAACAATAGGTACAAAGTCTGTCAGGTCCTTGATCTAACCTGAACTAATATTCTATTAAGTTGGAGGAGATGGGTCACTTCGAGGTATGGAAATGTTACCATTACGAACTTTTAGGTAACATTCCTTTGAAAGCTCACTACATTTATTAACTTCCTCCTCTCTTTCATTCCCTATGGGATTGTTTTGAATCATGTTATTTTATTTTTCAAACCCCCATGGGAGAGAGATAGGTTTATCTAGCATGTTCTTCCTAGAAGAAAAATTCAGGCTCTATAACGAGAAACATATTTTCCTTTTGTAACTATGGAGGTTTCAGTAAACCAATTTGACTCAAACAAGGTTAAGACAAAGGAAACCTACAATATAATTTTCAAAATAGTCACAATAAACTATAATACTACCTAAATATTCAATCAAGCATAACCAATCTCCCAAATATAAGTATAGGGTGGTTAGGACCTAGAGAAAAATTAGTGAATAGGTGAGACAAACCTTCCAAAGTTAATTCTAGGATGATTAGTGACCGAGTCCAACCAGTGAAGGTGCAAGATATAGTTATAGTGACCCTCACATAATAATCACCCAAGGTGCAAGTACCCTCATGAAGGCATGCATCCCCCAAGGGAGATGAGGCAGATTTTATGCACATGTCTAAAGTACCACAATAATTTTTTATTTGTGGTCATCTAAGAGAAAACTAAGATAAGAAACTATGAACACCACTTCACAATTGACAGTTGGGTGAAATAGTCATAGGTTAGGTGTCTGCATATGGGAAAAGAAAGTAGGACCAAGCCCTAGAACTGAAAATTCAACGAGAGATGGTGTCCCCTCGATGGCTTTCCACTTATTCTAAGGCTACCATACACACATATCCCAATACGAAAGCAATGAGGGGATAATATTGATTACCTACTCAGCTTAACCTAATGCTTAATGAGTGTGGAAAGCATGTTTTCCCATCAAATGCATCCTTATACTAATTTATTTTTGCACTCAATTAATGATGTATTAGGTTTCATTTTAGTGGCATTGGAGAATTGATTCTCCAAACCTACTACGAAGGCCTTGAACCAAGATTAGTGTTGGTGTATTATCAATGAAAAATGAGTCTAGTTCTTTTTAGTTATATTGATTTTAATAAAAAAATTAATCATAAAATTATATGTGAAATTAATATGTTCAAAAGATGGAAAATGTTTAGGATACTAAAAGTATTCCATTAGCTTTCATCACTTTTATTCTCCTTTAAAAAGAGGTATCCAATTCAATTTCAATGAACAATTCTCACAATCTCAATGCAAAATAAAATAATTCCTTGCTTTTGTATTCAAAAACCAATAATATCTCATTCAATAAACTCACTAGAATGGAAAATGCAATTACAAACTATTACCTACAATGTAAGAAAATATATGAAAAGAAAGCAAAGGTATGCTTGATTTCTTTTCTCTTCATGAATCCAATAAAGAACTTACTGAAGAACTTTAAAACAAATAAATATACCTAAAGTATTCTAATTGACCTTATTGATTGAGTACAATAGGAAGAAGAGGAAAAAATATGACAAAATAGGGGGAAAATCCCTATTGTATAGACAATATGTGCGTGCTACCAAGAAAAGGAATTAAAGGAAATTTCAACTCAAAATGGGCCTCCTAAGGAAAATAATAAAATAATAGTTAAAATAATAAAATAATATTTATTAATTTTGGAGGAAGAAAAGAAAACAACTACTTTTTTTATTCGTATTTTTGACATATCTCCCTGTGCTTTTACTCAAATTTTGATCAGGGGAGCTCGTTGGATGCAGAATTAAATTCCACATCCAACAAGTACCCACTCTGCATACTTTTGACGAACTCCTCTACCCCCAAAACAAGAAATATATGAAAAAATGTGATGATGACATCATCATCATGTTTTTTCAGGTATTTCTTGTTTTTGGGGTAGTAGGGTCCGTCAAAAGTATGAAGACTAGGTACTCGTTGGATGCGGAATTTAATTCTGCATCTAGGGAGATCTCCTGCTCGAAATTTGAGTAAAAACGCAGGGAGATAGGTCAAAACTACAAACAAAAAAAGTAGTTTTTTTATGATACCTATCCCCAAATTTATATTAAAAAATTGTTTAAGACCTATATGGTATTTCAAATTTAAATCAATTTCATTGGCTAACACATGATGACATGGAATTTTAATTAGGGTTGAAAGGCCCATTTTGAGTTGAAATTTCCTCTAATGTGTGTGTGTATGCACCTGTCTAGAGGAATAAGTGTGTGTATGCATACTTTTGTGATGTCTAGATGGTGCATGTAACCTCTGTGGCAACTCAAAAATGCCCCAAAACAAAAAAAAAAACTTTTTTTATTTTTTATTTTTATTTTTTATTCAAGGTTTGACATTGTTTTAGACATCAAAAGGTTTCAAAGCACTCAAATAAAGCTATCAAAATATCCCAAAGGAGGTCATACAGAGAAGGATTCAATGAATTCTTCCCTAGTGGATTTTTTGGCTCCCTTGAGGAGACAAACTCCTAGATAGTTAGGGTAGATTGTGGGTAGATTGTACTAGATCCATGAGAAAGATAGCATACCCAATTCCTTAGGATTAATGACTCATAGCCAAGTAATCAAATTAAAAAGGGAAGAAGAGGAACCTAGGTCCATATGGTTGTCTTATAGCTTCCTCCTGTGCACAAAGCGCAATACAACCCAATCAAGGAATCCACAACCTACAGACAAGAGAAACAACACCTTCCTCAAATCTTAGGGAAAACTGACAAAATGAATAAAAATACAACTCAAATTGATCATCAATTAATACTCATTCATACGTTAGGAAGATCAATACCTTAAACCAACATGCATCAATGCTAATCAAACATTGAATAATATATTTGGAAAGAGGGGGTGAAAGTGGAGAGATGCCTATTGATAAAAAACAAATAGAAAGTACAATTACTTGATCCAGTTGCCAACAACTTCTAGAACCTTCATCTAGGTCCCTCTAAACCTAAGCTACTG
The DNA here is from genome assembly GCA_001517045.1 of Pseudotsuga menziesii. Taxonomy (NCBI): domain Eukaryota; kingdom Viridiplantae; phylum Streptophyta; class Pinopsida; order Pinales; family Pinaceae; genus Pseudotsuga; species Pseudotsuga menziesii. Next base: position 803,259 of record LPNX011064696.1, read on the forward strand.
AGGCTTTGATCTTCCCAACCTTCAATCTCCATCTTGAATATGATGGAGAAATCAATTGTGAATAGATACTACTAAAGAGATAATGGAATCTCGGAAACAAGGGTTTCTGAGGGGGGGAAGGCATAACAAAATAGAATACTTGGACCTATTTTTCTATCATAATTCCTTGTATGAGTATAAGTTCCCCTATTGCTCTCATGAATTCTTTATTTTTACTTTTCTTAGCATGGTTGAGACACTTAGAGGGTGGTATTGAGAAGAAACTTCTATAGAAACTATTCATATTCATGAATGTCATGATTTTTGCACATTTTTCAAGGCACATGCTCTGGGTTTCTTGAAGGAAAGGAGAATTCATACATGCCTTTCTCCAAGGAAGTGCACGTTTGACCCTTAATATATGGTATTTTTAGTGTATTTTGGGTTGGATTAAGTTGGTAAAGTCTCTTGACGTGAGTCCCTCAGCCAAAAAGGTAGTGATGTGTCAAAACATGTTATAACACTTAAATTTCCATTATGATGTCTGTGTGCATTGTTGCATTAATTCCTCTCCTGCTTCTATTACAACTATCACATGGTAAGAATTAATATATTATCTTACATAGTGTTTTCCCTTAACTATAACATCCATCGATTACCATTGATTGAGTGAACAAGGGAATTTCAACTTCATAAATGGATTTTAGACAAATACGAGCATATATAAATAGGTTTTATATTTTGAATGAAGACTCCATAATTTATTAGATCATGGGGACAACAATTAAATTTGAACTTAATTATACATTTATATCCATTTGATAACCTACACTTATTAAACTTGGCCTTGGTATATTAATTCCATCTCCAATCACTCAACCATGCTATAGGTTCCATAAGGTGAAGCACAATGAAGTTTTTGTCATAGAGTGTGATTTATACAAACTTTAGAGTTATCCTACTATCTATGTTTCCCACATGACAATTTCACCCATTTTCCAATCCTTCTAATATTGTGACTAAGTGTCAAAGAAGTGTGTGACCTTTTTATGCCTCCTTGAAACATGTTTTTGGTTGAAAACTAGGAAAATGTTTCCAATGGTTTCCCTACGTAAAATGAAAAATTAGGCAGCTAGCCTCAGGTGGAATTCAATAAAGTAAAGGCCTATTTTGAGTGAGCCACCATTGAATTGGATCTAAGGCTTTATATCCTCTCATAGATTCTAGATACATTTTGCAACAAATTTTTAATTAACATCTATATGAGAAGGTGTAATTAGAAGAATATAGAGATTCAATATTTGTCATATAATTATTATATGATACTAGTATACCTTTAGGCATTAAATACACAAGCAACCATTATACATTAGATATAAAACAATTATAAGCACATTGCCAAATATACTATTAGAAAAACTTAACAAAAATAAACTGACAACTTTTCACACTGCTTAAGTAAGTCAATCTAGATAAATATAATTTAAAAGTGAAAATCATTTTGTAGTATGCAAACAAGTAATAATCTATGCACGATCAAATGAAACTTAGAATTTTAGAAATAAATTCCTATTAATATCAATTGATCCAGTAGGAAACACATCTTAGTGTGCTCACATATCAATTTAGAGATGTCAAAGAATGTATATAATTCCTTATGGACAACAAGAATTTTTGTTCATGTGTTTTATAGTTAAAGAAAACATGGAAACACGTGTGAAGTAGCATTCTGACAAAACTTGAGTAGTAATTAAGATGTCATGAAAATAACCATGGCTTCTAGCATTCACCAACCTTAGGAGGTTCCACATTTGACATGAGGATTGACAATCCATGCCATTGACTACCATGCACCACTACCCCTAACCCTTAAATAATATAAACCCATAAACCCCTTAAGCCACATATCTGTATTAATCCATTATCCATATAACACCCTTACTCTTAATTGACCTTAACCCTAAACCCTTATAAACCCTCAAAATCCTAAACAAGAACCCCTACTCAACCCTAATTAAGCTTAACCCAAAATTTTTATAAACCCACATACTCCCAATCAACTGCTATCACTATCTACAATAATTTTACTAATATTTGAACCTAAACCCTATCAGCAAATGCGTGTTTCTTTTAAAAAAAAACATATCACTAATATTTAATGTCTAATGAACATCCATTAAGCGATGGTTTCATGCCAATAAATGTCGCTTAATGGACATGCCATTTACTTTTAACATATAATGAATTCCCATTAAGAAACGCTTCTAATATTGCATAAGGTTGGAATTTCAAATAACGGACACCCGTCAAAATTGCCGGTAACAATCAAAATCTGAAACGTTTTCTGTATTCCAAGCCAGATTTTGACGGTCTCGGTAAAATGTTGGTTGTATTTGACGGGTAAATTGACCCATGACGGGCATTTACCTGTCAAATTCCATCCCTTGTATACAAGAAAAGTCAGACGTGCATATCTTTAAGAGACATATCATTAACAATTAATGTCTAAAGAACACTCGTTAAGCGATGTTCCCATGTCCAATCAACGACACGTAATGGACATGCAATTAAATTGTAACATCTAATGAATGTCCATTAAGGTATGATATCATTAAGAGACATATCATTGATTCTTAACATCTAATGAATGTCCATTAAATGATGTTTTGTGGACGTTAAATGTCAAATACATGTCCTTTAAGAGATGTTCGTCACGTGGACTACATGCCAGTTAAGCGACATTACCAATGTACAATTAATTTTTCTTAAGCGATGTGTCATCAACGTTTCAACATATAAAAAGTGACACTATCACAATGATGTCCAAGCAATGTTTAGTATTTTTACTTTCAATGTTTACTTCGAATTGGTGTCAAATTTTGGCCCAAATGTAGTAGTGCAACCACCACTATCCTCCTTTTTCACTCCTTACTTCGAATTGGTGTCAAATTTTGGCCCAAATGTAGTAGTGCAACCACCACTATCCTCCTTTTTCACTCCTTTTTCATTTCTTTTTTCCTCTGGTTGTTGGTTCCCTTTAGGGTTATATATCTACACTAATATGAATTTGGATGATTGAATAGGAGTGAGGGTGTTAGTGATACTTTACGTAGCCAAATGCACATTTGAACTTAAGGACATTTGTCCCATTTGGTTTGTTACCTAGTTAGATGTGACATTCTCTAATGAATTGATAACATAATCAACATGTGGCCCAAGTTTTGGATTGGTTGGATCCATATACTCTTACATAGGCATCATAATTATTTCATTCAGCTTCTTAGGTTGGGAATACACTTGGGAATACACCAGGTCCAATTTTTGAGCCCTAATGATGACTTGCTCATTAATGGCAACCCCTAAAAATGTGACATATTTCACAATGTATGGTAACAAAGTATTTATCAACCAATCTACCAAGAAATCACCGGGGATTGGGGCCTTGATCAGTTGGAATCTCATCCACTACTCATGAAAGTGTTTGTATCAGTGTAATTTTCCTACCAAAAATATGTCAAAATTTATGTTCTTGTCTCATAATGAACAAAATATTGAAAGTGGTTTAGAAATTCCATCACTAATACATCGAAATTATAGAATGAAGCTCTTCGAATATCAATGTACCATTTCTCCACTACCTTTCCCAAATTTCTTTGAAAAATACTTAACCTTATACTATCATCCATTATTGAGTTCAACAAACACCATCGATGGAATGCCATCACATGACTGGCAGGTTCTTCTCCAAAATTCCCTTCAAAATCAGGTATGTTTGAAGGTAAATTTATTAGGATAGCTGGATGGTTAGGATTGTTCATGACCATATTGTTTGTTAACATTGTCATATCCAATAAGTTTACAGTTGTAAGGAACGAAAACTTCATCTAAGCAAATGAATTACAACTTCCAATAACATATCCTAAAAATTGGTTTATATTAACGAAAGGTTTACCTGACGTATAATCATTTCCAAGCATGGAAGGAGAATTAATATAATTACCAGGGTTGTGAGGATCACCAAATGGAACTTCTACATCAGGAAAGCAATACCCATTTATTATTCCTCCCATTTGGGGAAAGGAAATATTTTCCTAAGGAATATTAACTCTCAGGGGAGTTCCCGTTCCTACCGAGGGAATAAACAAGGGAATGTTCCCACCTCCAAACATGAGTGCATTGAATTGGTTTGATGAACTTCATGTTGACATTTTAAAGTTTGGTAATGTGGGAGGGTCGCTAGTAACTATGTTTGGGATCGTAGCCAATGACATCCCATAAGAGAAAGGGATTATGCCCTAAGGGATAGATGTTGAAGTCCCAACTCCACTATTACAAGTTATCATTGAGGGAAAGGATCCTCCTAAAAATAATCATTAGGTGGATGGGAACAAATTATATTATAGGATACTTAAAACTATTCGAGTTACTACTCCAAAAGAAGCATCAGAAGTAGGCGCATGGGTTTCCCCAACCCTCAAAATACCACCAGTATTACTCATGTTATACCATTGGTATAAAGGATTGGATTGTGCACCATGAACTCGATGATAAAAGTTACACTTATAAAATAATGATGGAGTCTAATATCTGGTATAGGGTAGGTTAAAATCAACAATAGTTACAGGGTTTGACAAGTACTTGATCTCAACCAAACTAATATTCTATCAAATAGGAGGATATGGGTCCCTTATAGGTATGGAAATGTTACCATAAGGAACTCTTATATAACCTTCCTTTGATAGCTCATTATATTTACTAACTTCTTCCTCTCTTTTGTCCCCTATGGGATTGTTTGGCATCATGTAATTTTTTTTGTCAAACCCCCATGGGGGATAGTTATGGTTATCTAGCATGTTCTTCCTAAAAGAAAAATTCATGCCCTATGGTGAGAAACATATTTTCCTTCTGTAACTATGGAGGTTTCAGTCAATCACTTTGAATCAAAAAAGGTTAAGGCAAAGAAATCCTACAAATAATGTTCAAAATAGTCACACTCAACTAGGATATTCCCTAAATATTCAATCAAGTAATACGAATCTCCCAAATATAAGTATAGGGTGGTTAGGACCTAGAGAAAAATTAGTGAATAGGTGAGACAAACTTTCCAAAGGTCATCCTAGGATGATTAGTGACCAAGTCCAACTAGTGAAGGTGCAAGATATAGTTATAGTGACCTTCGGATAACAATCACGCAAGCTGGAAGTGCCATCATGAAGAAATTCATCCTCCAAGGGAGATGAGGTGGATTTTATGCATATGTCTCAAGCACCACATGCATTTACTATTTGTGGTCATTTTGGAGAAATATGAGACAATAAACTATGACCACCACTTCTCAATTGACCATTGGGTGGAATAGTCATAGGTTAGGTGTCTGCATATGGGAAAAGAATGTAGGACCAAGACCTAGACCCAAAAAATTCAAACAGAGATGGTGTCACCTCGATGAATTGCCACTTCTTCTAAGGATACCATACACACATAACCCACTAAGCAAGAAATGAGGGGATAATATTAATTACCTACTCAACTTAACTTCATGCTTAACAAGTATGGGAGGCATGCTTTCCCATCAAATGCATCCTTATACTAATTTATTTTTGCACTTAATTAGTGATATCTTAGTTTCATTTTAGTGGCCTTGGGGAATTGATTCTCCAAACCTACTACAAAGACCTTGGACCAAGACTAGCGTTGGTGTATTATCAATGAAAAATGAATCTAGTTCCTTCTAGTTAGATTGATTTTAATAAAATTTTCTTTTAATCAGGAAATTAGATGTGAAATGAAGATTTTAAAAATATGGAAAATGTTTAGGATACTAAACGTATTCAATTAGATTTCATCACTTTAATTCTCCTTTAAAAATAGGTATCCAATTCAATTTCAATGAACAATTCTTACAATCTCAATGCGAAATCAAATCACTCCATTCTTTTGTCTTCAAAAACCAATAATCTCTCATTCAATAAACTCACTAGAATGGAAAATGCAATTACAAACTATTACCTACAATGCAATAAAATATATGAAAATAAAGCAAAGGTATGCTTGATTTATTTTCTCTTCATGAAACCAATCAAGAACTTACTTAAGAACTTTAAAACAAATAAACATACCTAATTATGACCTTATTGATTGACTACAATAGGAAGAAGGGGAAAAAATAGGACAATATAGGGGGTAAATCCCTATTCTACAGACAATACATTCCATCTACCAAGCATAGGGGTGTGTGCATGCACATGCCTAAAGGAATAATTGTGTGTATCCATACTTTTGTGATTTTCAGAAGGTGCATGTACACCTTGTAGACACTCAAAAATGCCCAAAAACTAAAAAGGAAAACAATTTTTTCTAGATTGATTCAAGGTTTGGCATTGTTTTAGACATCAAAAGGTTTCAAAGAACTCAAACAAATCTATCAAAATATCCCAAAGGAGGTCTTACAAAAAAGAATTCAATGAATTCTTCCCTAGTGGATTTGTTGGCTTCATTGAGGAGAAAAAATCCTAGATAGTTAGGGTAGATTGTAATAGATCCAAAAGAAAGATAACATACCCAATTCCCGAGGATTAATGACTTATAGCCAAGTAGCCAATTAAAAAGGGGGAAGAAGAGGAACTAAGATCCATATGGTTGTCCTATAGCTTCCTCATGTGCACAAATCCAAATACAACCCAATCGAGGAATCCACAACCTACGCACAAGAGAAATAATACCTTCCTAAAATCTTATAGAAAATTGACAAAATGAATTAAAAAAAAACTCAAATTGATCATCAATTAATATTGATTAATATATTAGGAAGACCAATCCCTTAAACCAACATGCAACAATTATAATCAAACATTGAATAATATATTTGGGAAGAGAGGGTGAAAGAGGAGTGATACCTATTGATAAGAAAACAAACAGAAAGTACAATTACCTGATCTAGTTGTCAACAACTTCCAGAACCTTCATCTAGGTCCCTCTAAACCTAAGCTGCGGACGCTTTGATCTTCCTAACCTTCAATCTACATCTTGAATATGATAGAGAAATCAATTGTGAATAGACACTTCACTACTAAAGTGATGATGGAATCTCAGAAAAAATTGTTTATGAGGGGGGCAAGGCATAAAAAATTAAAATACTTGGACCCATTCTTCTAACATAATTCCACTATGAGTCTAGGTTCCCCTATTTCTCTCATGAATTCTTTATTTATACTTTGTTTTGCATGGTTGGGATAGTTATAGGGTGGTATTGAGAATAAATTTCTATAGAAAATATTCATATTCACAAATGTCACTATTTTTTATATTTTTTGCACAATTTTCAAGGCACATGCTTTAGGTTTCTTGAAGGAAAGGATAATTCACACATGCCTTTCTCCAAGGAAGTGCACATGTGCCCCTAAATATATGGTTTTTTTAGTTTATTTTGGGTCTGATTAAGTTTCTAAAGTCTCTTGATGTGAGTCCATCAACCAAAAAGGTAGTGATGTGTCAAAACATGTTATAACACTTTGCCAGTATGATGTATGTGTGCACTGTGGCATTGATTTCTCTCCTACTTCTATTTCAACTATCACATGGTAAGCATTAATATATTAGCTTAAAGAGTGTTTTACCCTAACTATAACATCCATCGATTACACTGATTGAATAGACAAGGGAATTTCAACTTCCTAAATGGATTTTAGACAAATATGAGTATATATAAATAGGTTTTATATTTTGACTGAAGATTCCATAGTTTATTAGATCATGGGGCCAACGATAAAATTTGAACTTAATTAGGAATTTATATCCATTTGTTAACCTGTACTTATTAAACTTAGCTCTGGTATATTAATTCGATCTCCAATCACTCAACCATGCCATAGGTTCCACAATGTTAAGCACAATGATTTTTTTGTCATGGACCATGATTTATACAAAATTTGAAGTTATGCTACTATATATTTTGGCCACATGACAATTTCACCCATTATCCAAGCCTTATAGTCTTGTGACTAAGTATCAAAGAAGTGCGTGACCTTTTTTACGCCTCCTTGAAACACTTTTTTGGTTGAAAACTAGGGAAATTTTTCCAATGGTTTCCCTACATAAAATGACAAAATAGGAAACCAACCTTAGTTGGAATTTATTAAAGTAAAGGTCTATTTTGAGTGAGCCACCATTGAATTCGATCTAAGGCTTTACATCCTCTCATAAATTCTAGATACATTTTGCAACAAATGTTTAATTCACTTCTATATGAGCTGGTGTAATTAGAAAAGTATGGAGATTAAATATTTGTCATATAATTATTATATGATACTAGTATACCTTTAGGAATGAAATACACAAGCATACATTAAATACACAAGCAAGCATTATATATTAAATATAGAACAATTATAAATACCTTGCCAAATATATTGTTAGAAAAAATTAACAAAAATAAATTGACAACTTTTCACACTGCCTAAGTAAGTCATTATAGATAAATATAATTTAAAAGTGAAAATCGTCTTGTAGTATGCAGACAAAGAATAATTTATGCATGATCAAATGAAACTTATAATATTAGAAATAAATTCCACCTAATATTAATTTATCCAGTAGGAAACACATCTTAGTGTGGTCATAGATCAATTTAGAGATGTCAAAGAATGTATATAATGCCTTTTGGATAACAAGAATTTTTATTCATGTGTTTTATAGTTAAAGAAAAAATGAAAACACATGTGAAGTAGCATTGTGACATGTTATATTTTTGACATTTAAGCTATATGATATTAGGATCTTATCTGAGAGAATAACAAGCACATCAATCAATCACAAGAGACAATGAACACAAAGATTTTCCACACGGAAACCATAAAGGAGAAAACCCCAAAACTTCCTCAGAGATAGAATCAACACCAAAAGTAAAACCCAAAGACAGTAAGATGATCTCCTGACAGCAGTAGTCTCTCTCTCTCTCTTGTCCCAGCTTCTTCTCTCTCTCTCTCAGTTATGCGCTAAAACTAAGTGTGAGTGAATGTGTATGAATTGTGTGTTAAATAGAGAGGCCCCCTCTATATTTATACTAATTCCCGACTTGACAATAACTCACTAGGGTCGAATTCTCTAGGAGAGTCTAATAACCCTAGGGCCCCACAACTGCGGGGACTTTAACCCTTGATCAATAAGGAGGGTTATACTCTATGACTTTACATGACTTGTTTACATTATTGAATCTCCCGATCGAAACATCGGGGCATGACATGACTCAATTACATTACAGATACTTCCCGGAATAAAGTGCTCTTTCTATCAATGGCACTGCCTGCCCAATCCGAATCCACATAACCTTCCAGGTTAATGTTCTGATTCACCTCATACTTGAGCCCATAATCAACTGTACCCTTTAGGTACCTCAGAATATTCTTTGTAGCAATCAAGCGAACATGTCTTGGATCCGTTAGGAATTGGCTCAATGTGTTCACAACAAAGCAAATATCTGGTCTCATATTCGTCAGGTACATCAAGGACCCAATCATCTGACGATAAATTGTAGCATCAACCGCTTCTAAATGAAGCGTCACTCAATAACTTTAGGTTCAATGCCATAGGTGTGGTCATGGCTTTGCAATCCATCATCCTGAACCTCTTCAGGATCTCTACTGCATACTTCCCTTGTCCCAAGGAAATTCCATTTGCATTATGCCACACCTCCATGCCTAGAAAATAGTGCATCATACCCAAGTCCTTCATTTCGAATTCAACAGCAAGCTTCCTCTTTGTATCAGCAATCAACCCATCCTCACATGTTACAAATATATCATCTACATATAGTAGGAGTATCACTGGGTTCCCTTCTTCAACCTTGTAGTAAAGGTTGAAATTTGCTTTACTCTTGGTAAAGCCCAAACTGGATAGGAAGCTATCAATTCTGCCATACCATGTCATGGGTGCCTATTTCAAACTGTACAGGGCTTTCTTTAACTTACACACATGATTCTCTCTGTCAGGTGTCTCAAAACCGAGTGGCTGCTCCACATATACTTCATCTTCTATTACACCATTAAAGAAAGTTGTCTTGACATCCATCTAGTGTACTTTCCACTTCATTACTGCAGCTAAAGAAAGTACTGATTTGATGGAAGTATATCTGGCTATAGGAGCAAAAGTTTCTTCATAATCTATTCCTTTTTTCTGGGAGAAACCATGCGCCACAAATATTTCTTCGTATTTCTCTATGCTACCATCTGTAGCATGCTTGATCTTATAGATCCATTTGGAAGTCACAACAGACTTCCCCTCTAGTCTTGGGACAACATCCCAAACATCATTCTTCATGATCTATTTATACTCTTCGACCATAGCATCCTTCCATTATTTCTTTTCTGTTGCTTCTTCATAGTTGGAAGGTTCTTTATCAATGAAGTCACATAATAGGGCTACATAACCGGAGCAGGACCTGGTTCTTTTCCTTTCTCTGTGTATCTCTTCTGGAGTCCCATATATTTATGCACCTTGGATATATTCTCATACCCAAGCAGGTTTCCTCTTGTGAGGATTCTTCTGATGAGGCGAATCTACAGGTTCTTGAGTTTCTTCTATTTCTCGATCTTCTTCTGGAATTTCTTTGTTCATGGCTATGTCATGAATTCTGGGTACTTCTAATTCTACAGGTTCTTCAACAGGTCTCTTTCTGGATTTGTGGTAAGCTGAGTCTTCATCAAATTTTATGTCCCTTATGATGTCGATCTTCTTGAATCCTGGGAAGTATTTTCTGTAAGCCTTCAATTTTTCAGAGTATCCCACAAATATACCCTTCCTTCCTGAAGGATCTAACTTTGTCCTCTTTTCTTTTGGAATGTGTATGTACAATGGACAGCCAAATATTCTGAGATGACTGACTTCTGGTTTCTTGTCGAAAAACACTTCTTCAGGTGTCTTGTTCTCGAGTACTCTATGTGGAGTACAGTTTTGTACATACATAGTTGTTCTAGCCACTTCTTCCCATAGATGCATGGGAAGATCTCAATCATGAAGCATTGCCCTTGCATCTTCCATGATCGTTCTATTCTTTCTTTCTGCAACCCCATTCTGCTGTGGATTATATGGAGTGGTCAACTCCCTCTTAATCCCTGAATCTTTGCATAATTCCTTGAATTCATTTGATGTGAATTCTTCACCATTGTCTGATCGGAAAATCTTGATCTTCTTTTCTGTGTAGTTTTTGATCAAGGCTTTGAATTCCTTGAACTTGCTGAATACTTCTTCCTTGTTCTTCATGAAGTATATCCATGTCTTCCTAGAAAAATCATCAATGAAAGAAACATAGTATACATACCCGCTTAATTAACTGGATGACATCGGACCGCATACATCGGAGTGAATGATTTCCAAGATTCATTTAGCCTTGCTTTCACTACTTGGAAATGTCTTCTTTGTGTTCTTTCCTTTCACACATCCCTTACATACTCCTTCATGTTTTGCTTGTATTTCTGGAAGACCTTCAACAACTTCGCTTGCAAGTGGTAGTGCCCTACAGTGTACATGTGCAAGCCTTCTATGCCAAAGTTCATTTGGTTCTACTGAGTCATGAACCAAAGCTTGTTCTGGTTGGCCCTTTAATCTGTATAGTCCTCCCTCTTGTTCTCCAATTACTACTGCATCGTCAATAGTCTTTCCTTTTGGCCACATGATGACTTGGCCATCTATAAATGAAACTCTTATACCTTTTGCATCTAATTCAGAGATGGAGAGAAGGTTCTTCTTTAGTCCTGGTACAAATAGGACATCCTTCATTTTCATAGACTTTCCATAGTCTAATTTGTAAGAGGATTCTCCACTAGCATAATTGGACCTATTCTTCTAGCATAATGACAATATGAGTGTAAGTTCCCCTATTTCTCCCATGAATGATTTATTTGTACTTTGTTTGGCATGGTTGAGATAGTTGGAGGGTGGTTTAAAGAAGTTACAACTGAGAAATTTCTATAGAAATGATTCATATTCATGAATTTCGTGATTTTTTTAATATTTTTCACACAATTTTTAAGGCACATGCTCCAAGTTTCTTAACGGAAAGGAGTGTGCACACGTTCCTTTCTCCAAGGAATGACACATGTGCCCCTCAAAATATGGGTTTTTGGTGTATACTGGGTTGGATGAAGTTGCTAATGTCTCATGAGATGGGTCCATTAGCCATAAATATAGGGATGTGTCAAAGCATATTATAACACTTTTCCACTATGATGTATGTGTGCACAGCTACATTGGTTTCTCTCCTACTTTTGTCACAACTATATCATAGTAAGCATCAAGATATTTGCTTCAAGAGTTCTTTCCCCTAATTGTAACATCCATTCAATACCAAATGATTGACTAAACGATTGAATTTCAACATCGTAAATGGATTTTAGACAAATATGAGAAAATATAAATTATAGGTTTTCTTTTTTGACTTTAGACTCCACAATTTATTAGATTATGGGTTCAACAATAAAATTTGAAATTAATTAGGAACCTATATCCATTTTATAACCTACACTTCTTAAAGGCCCTGGTATATTAATTTTATCTCCAATCACTCAACCATGCTATAGGTTCCATAGGCTGAAGCACAACGGGAGTTTTTATCATGGAGTATGATTTATATAAGGGTGAAAACACGAAGTTGCTATACAATTTTTTGAGAATTAGGAACACTAAAAATTCAAGATCATCACAATGCCAACAACAACAAAAAATGTAAAAATTCACACGGATGTTCCTTGTATTTTCCTCTTCAATAGGGTAGTTTTAGTTTGTATGATAAGAGTCACATTTTAAAGAGAATGGGAGGACACAACCATGTGTCAATAAGGCACCATTTTTTAAGCATATGTTAAAATTCGAAAAAAAATAGTGTTTAGGTCTGAAAATCCTCAACATATAGTCCATTGCAAACTATAATATGTGTAGATTATGAACGTACATTTGGTTTCTGTAAAATGAATAATCATCTCTAAAAAAAATGAAGGGCACATAGGTCACTCATTATCCAAACCTAAAAATATAGAGAATATGTCATTGGTGCCCATCAAAATTTTCCTACTATATGTCCATAAAAAAATTTCAAAAAAGTTATGAGTACGAAGCTAATAGAATTCTCTAAACCTATTGTGTTTACATCAAGGTGAAATTCCTAAGGGGGATATGGGTTTGAAAGGGTTTAAGTTGAGAAACATAAAAATTTGAAGTTTTTGTCAAACAACAGGAAAAAGTGTATACCAACTTCGTGTTTTTACCCACAAGATTTAGAGTTATCCTATCTACGTTGTCCATATGACAATTTCAACCATTGGCCAATCCTTGTAGTCCCATGATTAAGTGTCAAAGAAGTGCATGACCTTTTTTGTGCCTCCTTGAAACATGTTTTTGGTTGAGAACTAGGGGAATTTTACCAGTGATTTCCCTACATTAAATTAAAAAATAGGTAACGAGCCTTAGATGGATTTCATTAAAGTAAAGGCCTCTTTTGAGAGAGCCACTAGATTCACTTCAATCTAAGGCTTGATATCCTTTCATAAATTATAGATACATTTTGCAACAATTTAATGTTGATTTCACTTTTATATGAGCGAGTGTAATTAAAAGAGTATGGAGATTCAATATTTGTCATATAATTATAATATAATATTAGTATTAAATACACAAGAAATAATTATATATTAGATATATGTACAACATTTATAATCACATTACCAAATATAAAAAGATAACAAAGATAACAAAAATAAATTGACAAATTTTCACACTGCTTAAGTGAGTCAATCAAGGTAAATATAATTTCAAAGTGAAAATCATATTGTAGTACACACACTAAAGAATAATTTCTGCATGATCAAATGCAACTTAGAATCTTAGAAATCAATTTCTTCTAATCTCAATTGATCCAATAAGAAACACATCTCCATGTGCTCATAAATCAATTTAAAGATGCCAAATAATGTATATAATGATTTCCAACAAGAACAAGAATTTTTCTTGATGTGTTCTATAGTTATAGAAAAAAAGAAAACACATATGAAGTAGCATCATTGACCTACCATGACATTCATTTCCATACACCACTACCGCCTATCACCTTAGGCCCTTAACCCTTAAACCATATAACCCCACAAACCCCTTAAGCCACATATTCCTATTAATTTATAATCCATATAACACCCTTAGTCAACCCTAAACCCTTATAAACCCACAAAATCCCACTCTAACCCTATTAATTGATAACCACTATATCCCTACTAAACCCCAATTATACTTAAAACCCAAACTCTTATAAACCACACACTCCCAATCAATTACAATGAATATCTATAATAATTTCACTAATCTTTGAACCTTAACCCCTATACTCAAATGCACATCCCTTAAGAAATATGTCCTTAATATTTAATGTCTAATGAACATCCATTAAGCGATGTTTCCATGTCTAATAAATTCCACTTAATGGATGTACATTAACTTTTAATATCTATTGAATGCCCATAAGAAACGTTTCTAATATTGCAAGTATAAGATAAGTGTCTAATGTACGTCTCTTAAGAGACGTATAATTAATAGTTAATATCTAATGAATGCCCATTAAGCAATGTTCCCATGTCCAATCAACATCTCTTAATGGACATATAATTAAATTGTAACATTTAATAAATGTCTATTAAGGGGCATTTTTTCAACATCACGAGTATAAGAAAAGTGTCGAACGTAGTACTCCTAAGAGACATATCATTAATTCTTAACATCTATTGAATGTGCTTTAAAAACAATGTTTCGTGTATGTTAAAATGTCCAATACATGTCCTTTAAGAAATATTTGTCACATGGACTATATGTTGGTTAAGCAATATTATTGCACCAAGAGTAGCGAGGTGCTTTACAACTCAGTATGGGGAAGCTGTTGTCATGTTCCTAATTAACATTATGCTACCAAAATAAAAAATAATTAAAAAAAATTCAGGTCGATTCATAAAATAAAAAATAAAGCCAAACAAAATGTAGGCTTATAAAATACAAATTTAAAATCAATAATAAAACTTGTTAAAAAATCCATGTGGTTTATAAAATATAAAATATAAAACATAGATCAAATATAAATATGGATCTATCAAGCACATAGAGGGATCAAATTACTTGAGGTGTAAATTTTTTTCTCGATGTGTATAAAATTTAAGATTAAAAAAAATTACACTTAAGAAATTGGATCCCTCTAGGTGCTTGATAGATCTGGATTTAAGATTGATTTATGTTGGTGAATGTCCAACTAGTTGGTTAAGTAATGTGTCATCAAAGCTTCAACATTGAAAAGTGACACTATCTCAATAATGTCTAAGCAATGTTTAACAATTTTTTTTCAATGTTTACTAGACACAAAAAACATCGAATTGATGTCAAATTTTTGCCCAAATGTAGCAATGCATCCGCCATTATTTTTCTTCTCTTCTGATCCCTTCACCACCTTGAGATTTAATTTCCCTTCCTATGTTTTAAACTTGTCATCATTGCTTGCTTGCAAAGTTTTCTTTCCTAACTAGCCACGTGTCGTCTCATAATATGTGGATGGAGTTGGATACATAGGGTTTAAGATTTATCTTGCCTCCATACGAGCCCTATGATTCTTCTATATCATCCCATTCGAGGTATCATGATTTTAAATTAACACAATATATGGATCTTAAAAACATGAGAAAACAATTTATAAGAATTGAGATAAAACAAAATTCATAAAAATAATAATCTATTTTCAAGGTCATGGCCTAGCGATACACAAATTTGGAATATGACTGCCAAAATGTATAGAGATGTACAGACCCTATCCTCCTCGGGATTCGAACCTATAATCTCCTAAGAAAAAACACTTATTCTTTACTATTAAGCCTATATAACCTATTCTTCTAAAATCATTAAAAAAACATATAACAATTTATTCTAAATTTAAAAAATTAAAAAAAAAACTTTAAAATTTATTATATTAATACTATACCTCTTTAAAATTTTAAACTTTATTATATTAAAATTGTGATTACGGAGTGTACCTCTTTATGTACCACATGTTAGTAACCATGCATTAAGAATGAGAAAGCCATGTTATAAACTATCAATGGAGTGTACCTCTTTTTTAATAATGAGAAAGCCATGTTATAAACAATCAATAGAGTGTACCTCTTTATAAACCACATTTTAGTAACCATGCATTAATAATGAGAAATGATGTTTGTAATTAAGTTATATTAACCCACATCTATCTTTTATATTTTATAAATAGTTTTATTTAATTTTTTATAAATAACTTTATTTAATTTTTTTTTTAATAATAGTTAAAATATAATATATAAACAAGTGATTACATTAGTGAATCAAGTACCTACAATTAATTATATATTTTTTCTTTATTTCCTTTTTGCAAATATAATTAATGTTATTAAAATATATATAAAAACTATATGAATAGTAAATCAAAGTCACTACATTTTGTTTTGTTTTTTTCTTCTTTTACATATATATAATTATATAAAATACCGTAACATTAATATATATAAAAACTATATAAATATATATAAAAACTATATAAATAGTACATCAACTCACTACAATTTGTTTTGTTTTTCTCTTTCTTTTACATATATAATTAACTAATATATATATATAAAAGACTAAATTACCTTCGCATTAATTTGGTTAGAAATATCACCCTACAATACACAAAGATTTGAAAGCGTATTTAGCCTTTGACAAAGTTGGTACGTGGTCTCCATAATGTCAACAAAGATTTGAAAGCGTATTTAGCCAACTGCCTTCGTCCGTTCTGTTCGTTTCCTTCGGGAGTGGAACAGCTCTGCCGACCGCGCAGGTGACCGAACTCGCCGTGGGACTGGAAGCAAGCGGACATCGCTTCCTGTGGGTGCTGCGCAATCCGTCAAGCAGCTATCTCTCCATAGAGGAAACGGACCTTTCCCTACTCTTACCCGAGGGATTCGAGAATCGAACCAGGGATCGAGGACTCGTTGTTGCTTCATGGGCGCCTCAGATTCCAGTTCTCTCTCACCCATCCACTGGCGGTTTCATTTCTCACTGCGGTTGGAATTCTACGTTAGAGAGCATCTCACATGGAGTGCGGTTTCATTTTTCATCTGCTGGCCTCTTTTTGCTGAGCAAAGGATGAATAGGCTTTTACTGGTTAATGAGTTGAAGGCGGGGATAGCAGCAAAGATGCGAAGAGATGGATTTGTTGGCAGAGAAGAAGTGGAGAGAGCAGTTAGGCAGTTGATGGAAGGAGAAGAAGGCAAGAGGGTAAGGGCGAGGATGAAAGAATTGAAGGTGAAGGCCGTGAGTGCGTTGGAAAAAGGGGGCAGTTCATACAAAGCCATGGCCGCTGCAGTCTCTGAGTGGACAACAAATGCAAACGCAGAAAACTCGGGCACTGTAAATATTCCCCATACAATATAGATTTGCAATTATCAGCAAGGTCGAAATCGAATTGGGCCATGATCTATACTTCTGTAGGTGCGTGTATAGTTTGAATGTGCTTGTCAAATTGTTTTTGTTTACATAGGGATGTAAAAGGATATGATCAGAGTTCTGGCAGAAAATAATATAAGATTGTCTTATATCGCTTATACAAGTAGAAAGACCGTGGAAATTTGACAAATCTGTTTGTCGAATTGTATGGCTATTTTAGCTCACAGAATTACTCCATGACTTGTACTCACAGTTTCAGTATTGTATTTTTATACGTTTATTCATGTTAATGTTGCATCTTACTGTCCATGAGTAAAGTAAGGTTGAAGGTTGAAGGTTTATTTTTGGTGGACTGTTAGGTTCATTGTTCAGCACGGAAGAATTCTGGTTAAATGGAATAATTCTAAATATTTATTTATTTATTTATTTTTACCTAAATGGAATGGTTCTAGAGATTTATTTATTTATTCATTTTTGCCTGGAAAGTTAGGTTCACGATTGTAAAGAATTAAAGACTCTTGTTTATATGTATTGATGATTCTAAAAAGTAACCTTTTTATTTTTAATAGCTTTTTTTTCTTCTAAAAAGTTAGGTTCATTGTTCAACATTGTAAAGAATAAAAGAATCTGTAATAACTTACTCTAAAAAGTTAGGTTCATTGTTCAACATTGTAAAGAATAAAAGAATCTGTAATAACTTACTCTGGTTTTATTTTTAATAGCTTTTTTTCCTAAAATGTGAATTTTCTATCACATATATTGTAAATCTTGATTTTAATATAAAATATGTGTTTTTAATGGTTGAGATATTTTTCATGTTTAATAAAAAAAATCAAATTATTTTTAATTCAAAAAATTAAGTTGGTTTATTAAGTGTAAATGTATTAGGTTATAAATATAGTTTATTAAGTTGGTTTATTAAGTCACAAATGTATTAGGTTATAAATACAGTTTATATAGTATATAGTATATGTTTTAAAAATTAAATAAATTTTAGAATAAATATTTAAATTTTTGATTAAAAAATGTTGTATCATGGACTATCATGTAAAATTGAGTAGTATTATAGAGGAGCACCTTAATAATAAATCGAATTTTTCTGCTGCTTTGTGGACTTTAGGAAAGCGTTAGATATGGTTTTTAGAAACAACATTTGGAAGAGGTTAGAAGTGCTAAAGATTCCTCTTGGGTTGAGAGCTACTGCGATAAGACTTTACTAGACTCTCATAACCAAATTCAAGAATAGTGAGGGGTGGTCAAAAGAAAATAATTGTAATATTGTAGTTATACGAGGTTGGCCCCTCTCTCCTACCCCTTTTTGGCATTTACATCGATAAGTTAGAAGGTTTTTTTGAGGAAATGGACTACGTCGACATGACCTTAGCTGGAATCGTCGCCATCCTTCTTCTTTATGTTGGTGATATTATTCTTATGGCGAGATGCCCCTTTGACCTTGATAAACAACTAAGAACTCTCAACCATTTATGCTCTAACATGGGTATGACTTTTAACACTCACAAAACAAAAGTAATGATTATGAAATCCAAGAAGGTCACTTAGGATAATTTTGTTTATGACAATAAGAAATTGGAGGAAGTTTCCTCCTATAAATATCTTGGAATTGATATTCATCACAAGCTCCAGTGGAATGCAACATTGAAAAATGATTAATGGAGGATTGAAAACTTACTTTGGTCTTGAAAACAATTGTAAATCAACAAATCTTGTGATGTGGGACAAAAGAAGTTCCTCTTCGAAATTCTCATCACTCCCGATATATTATATGGTTGCGAAGTTTAGAGTTGCAACATCTCTAGAGAATCCTAGAAAAAGATCGGGCAAATCCAAAAGCATTTTATAACTTATAACCTTCAAATTAAAAGCAATACTCCTTATCCTATTATTTTTATAGAAGCGGATCTTCCCCCCATTGAGAGCATTGTTATGGAAAAGTACTTGATCTACAAGTACAAGATGAATGGCATGGGAGACTAGAGACTCCCTAAAATTGTTTTAAAATCTAGCCAAGACTACTTGTGGCTCAAGAGAGGTTGACATAAAGCTAGCATAGTTTGGCAAAACCATTGGAGGATAGACGAAAATGCAACTTTGCAAGATATCAATAGCATCAAAAGCACTATTACAACTTAGTTTTGGTCTTCTAGGTCAGGGTTAATGACCTCCTCCTAGTATCTTAACTTCCTTTTGACATGTAAATCCCTTTCACTCCACAATGTTCTCAACAAACTTAGTTGTAATAGTGTTTTTGATGCTAGTGATGTCTTGCAAAGTTGCAATGGTTTTGCCAAGCTATGCTATCTTTATGCCAACCCCTTTTGAAGCACAAGCAGTCTTCACTAGATTTTAAAACAATTTTAGGGAGTTTTTGGTCTCTCATACCATTCATGTTGTACTTTTACATTAAACACCTTGTATACAATGAAACACTTGAAAACATTCATATACAAATAGATTTATTATTATTATTATTATTATTTATTTTCAATAATATTTACTTCTTATCTATTTATTTATTTCCAATAATATAAAATATATTGATGAGTTAAATTTTACATAATATTTTTATTTAATAATAAAATAATATAAAATATTTCATAAATAATTTTATTTATATTTTAATTGACTTAATAATTAAATAAATCAAAATTAATTTTAATTGATAATGATGATGATTATGATGATGGTTAACATCTGTAAGACCAAATTTTGTCTATTGAACCTTAATAAATTACTTGATTTAATATAACGAATTATTCTTATGCTCAAACAACTTAGAAAGAAGTGTACCAAGGTCACCATAGTTTTGAGAGGCTATAAGATTAACAAGGTTAGTATTATATTAGAGATT
>LPNX011064696.1:823701-862613 GCA_001517045.1 Pseudotsuga menziesii
CAATATTTTAAAGCAATTTTAAAGAGTCTCTGGTATCCATGCCATTCATTTTGTACTTGTACATCAAATACCTTTCCATAGGAATGCTCTCAATGGGGGGAAGACCCACTTATATAAGAAGAATAGGATAAGGAGTATTGCTTTTAATTTGGAGGTTATAAGTTATAAAACACTTTTGAATTTGCTCAATCATTTTCCACTATTCTATAGAAATACCACAACCCCAAACTTTGTAGCCATATAAGATAACATGAGTGACGAGAGTTTTAAAGAAGAATTTCTTTTTGCCCCACATCACAATATTTGTTGATTTACAATTGTTTTCAAGGCCAAAATAAGCTTTCAATCAAGTAGCAAGCAACTTTGTTGAGAATCCCACTTGGTCATTATATATTAAACTTGGAATAAATCAATTTTTCTAGATTAGAGAGATCAAAATAATAGATAATCAATCTCGACATACAATTGTGAAAGATAGAAAAAATAATAATTCATTACCAAAGTTTGTATTGTTAAATGTAATTATTACTAATAACTTAAATAGACGACATGTTTAGATGCAACCAAAAAGTAAAAAAAAGCAACTCCTTACTTTTATGCATGGTAGAAAATGTAAATGTTTAAATTAAACTCTCTAATTCCTTTCCTTTCCTTCTCTAACATAAGAAGACACAAATGAAACCTATAATCCAGAATGAATAACAACCTCAAAATAAATGAATAACACCAAAATCAAAATGTACATAAATAAACAAAAACAATAATATTTAAAAAACATTCAATATAATTTAACATTTATTCTCCAAGTTAGAAATACTTCTTTTCTTTTTATTTTACAATAAATTCATCCCAAATTGTTTCATATATACACTTTACCAATTCTAAAATATATACTATTTTTAAAATAAAATATCAATCTTTTACATATATCCCAATACTTATATATATGATTTTACACACCTAAATTTTATAAGCGAGACTTTCAAGTAACAATGTAGGTATGAAACTTTGAAATAATAACATGCAATACAAATAGTGCTTAAAACATGGGAAGTTAAATTGCTTAGAAGTTTGGAATGATAACATTGACTTTAACAATACCTTAATGTGATATAATATATGTTTATAAGTTTGATGTAAAATATATATGTTTATAAGTTTTATGAAAAATTAATGCAATTAAATTTTAAGTATTTGGAATGATAACATGGACCTTAACAATACCTTAATGTGATATAATATATGTTTATAAGTTTGATGTAATATATATGTTTATAACTTTTATGAAAAATTAATGTAATTAAATTTTAAGTATGTTTTCAAACCTATTTACCATTATATATAATTTTAAATTCTTCACTCAAAAAATATAAACATGTTATCAATTATATTTTAATTGAGATTCAAGTTTTTTTTAAATATTCTTTCAACAACAACAATGATGTGATAGTTCTCTCCACACGACTTTACAACTACAATTTTTTTAATAAAAAAGCTAAACCTGTCACTTTACAACTACGAAATTTTTAATAAAAAAGTTAAATGTCACTTTTAGAGGTTCACTCTTGACCATAAAAAAAAAATATCCTTGTAATAATAAAGTGATGTGCTTTCAATTATTAATAAAAAAGTTGAATAAAAAAGTTAAAATGTCACTTTTAGAGGTTCACTCTTGACCATTTAAAATTTTGAGGGAGACTCAAGCATTTTTTTTTTTTAAATATCCTTGTAATAATAAAGTGATGTGCTTTATGTGATTGAGACTCGGGTATTTTTTTTTTAAATAATAAAGTGATGTGTTTTCAATTATCAAATTTGATGGGTCTTAATTTCAAATGGAAGGGTATTTATTTTTGGACCCTTCTAGGTGAAGGGTAATATAAGTAATTGTATTTTAATTGATAATTTTAAATTATCTAAACTTTTTATGAAAAAATGATTGTTCTTTCAATTTTTTACAATTTTTAATAATTGAGCAATATATTTTTAACAAAACTTATTTTGAACACATTAAGTTGTCATATGTGTATCATTAATTTTACAGTTTAGTAACATAACAACTATTCTATTGTATTTTTTAAGTTGGAGCACACTTCATTATACAAAAAAACTACTTAGACTATGTCCTAACCATATTGAGGCATCCAAGTGCAATCCAAGCTTGAGAGATTTAAGAATGATAAGGAATGGGCACCTAACAAAAAATAATACACAACTCAAAAAAAAATTTTAAAAAAATCCCTACATACCAAACAAGTTAGCAAAGCTAGCATAACTGGGGTCGGGGCATTAAAATTTTTTGTTCAACACTTGTCCTGAAAGCTTACATGTATGGGATGGAGGGGAAATGGAATCAAGCCTAATTCATTTGAATCCTTGCAACTCACTGCATGTTTGAGTCTCAACAATCTGCCTTTTAAATTGAGCCAAAATACCAAAAGAAGTGTATTAATGGCTAGATTTGAGAAAGTTCTAAGTGCG
Organism: Pseudotsuga menziesii; assembly: GCA_001517045.1. Lineage (NCBI taxonomy): Eukaryota > Viridiplantae > Streptophyta > Pinopsida > Pinales > Pinaceae > Pseudotsuga > Pseudotsuga menziesii. Next base: position 826,183 of record LPNX011064696.1, read on the forward strand.
AGTAATTAAGGGCTAGAGGCTCTAAAATTTGTTGTGTTTTGTACCAATCCACGATTCAGTGAATCGACAATCATAGGTAGTAATTTAAGTTATTTAATGAAAACATCTAATGCGTATACCTCTATGTCGAAACTGTTTTCCATGCTGATGTAGGCCACCACCCTCTTTATTGTCTTACCAAAAGGCATGATAATGAAGAAGAAGACCTAAAATTATTGAATTCACCTTCAAAGAATTCCTTGCAATCACACTGGTAAGGAGTGATAAGAAGATCACAACAATCCAATGTGTCAAATGTTAGTTGATAGTGTTAATTAAAGACTTATATGGTAAATTTAATATAATACTTACTTATATTTATACTTGTCTCTTACTCTTTGTGTCTTGACACATGTAATATTTTATGGTTGTAATTGACCCAATTCGTATTATAAAGTGAGGATTTGCATGCATAATAATCCTTAGTTATGACTATGAGATGAGGATTTAAAGGGAAGAGGATGTAAAGACAAGTAATTTTTATATGTATTTTGGTGGCACTGAGGACAAATGTTGTGACAAACAACAATAATTGGAAGGGCGGAAGGAGATTACATCATGATCATGCCACCCATCAAATTGATGACTATTCTTGAGCCAACAATTGTTTTTTTAATTATTGCGCCGAGAGGCGCTCTACAGCCCAGTATGGGGGAGATTTTGTAACGTTACGTTACGTTATGTAACGTTACGTAACATTATTTTTATTAATAAAAAATAATTTTTTTTAATTATAGGCCAAAATAAATGTCGGTGAGAAAAAAACCTAATATGGGGGAGATGTTGTAATCTTCCTACCTAACAAAACAATAAAAAAGTAAAAAATTAATTATCCGTAAAAAAATATGGGTGGGGAAAAAAACAAAATATGGGGGAGATGTTGTAATGTTTTTAATTAACAAAATAAGAAAAAATGTTGGCCTTGCACATCGTTTTAAAACCATAAACCATGTGCATGGTTTTAAAACCATGCACATGGTTTATGGTTTTAAAACCATGTGCAAGGCCTTATAAACAACCCATCATTTTATTGTACATGGTTTAGGAGGGCCTTACACATGCTTTTAAAACCATGTGTAAGGCCTCATAAACAACCCATAGTTTTATTGTACATGGTTTAGGAGGGCCTTGTAAATGGTTTTAAGACCATGTGCAAGGCCTCCTAAACAACCCATGGTTGTAGGAGGGCCTTGCAAATGGTTTTAAGACCATGTGCAAGGCCTCCTAAACAACCCATGGTTGTAGGAGGGCCTTGCATATGGTTTTAAAACCATGTATGGGGAAATGTTGTAATGTTTTTTTTTTAGACTATAACAGGGGGAAGTTTGATTAAGAACCGGTGAATAAGCCACTGGGTGCTGCTTACAATAAAACTGGGTCAAGGGCTCATGTGTAGATTGGAGATCTCATGAGGCCCTCCGAGAACAGAAGAAGACATATCAGCAAGCTTAAGGGTGAAAACTGCAGAAACTGAACCAGAAGAAAGAAACCTGAAGCTAACAAAACAACAAGAGGAAGAGGGCAGGCAGAACTAATTAAACTTCTCCAGGATCTTTTTTACTGCTGATTCCAAAGCTGTGATTCGATTGCCGAAGTTGCCAGTGGTGTTGGCCGCATCTTTGAACTCAGTGAAGACCACATCTTTATAGTAGTTCAGCTCGCCTTTGGAATCTTAGAGGTCCTTCTTGAGAGTGCTCAGTTCATTGGCGAAAGTCTTCCACTGGCTGAGGCCTTCAACCGCGTTGTGTTTGATCGAATTATCTTGGGCATCTGTCTTTAACTTGAGGGCATCCAAAGAATGCTGGATGTCAGCCAAACGTTCTTCCACTGTCTGCACATTTGAGGAAGACCCTACAGAGTCCATGGGGACTGGATCGCGCTGAGAGGCCGCTTGGAGCTGGTCGGCCTCGAGAGTCTGAGCGAGGAGGAGATCTTCGAGCTTCAGCAAACTTGGAGCTCTTGTGAACTGAACAGAGGATAGCGCGTCGAGGATACTGGGAGGCCCGATATAAGAGTTGGAGGGGTCACGGGCACGATAGGAGATGGCAGAGATTCGATTCTCCAAAGCAATCGATGGAGTACCTTGACCGCACCTTAGAAGATCATCATAAAATCGTGGGGGCATCTCACTCATGACCTTAAGATTGTCTGCAGATTGGTATCCTGACATCATAGATTTAAGGGATACTGCAGATGGATTCTCTGCCACTTACAGCCAGCACGTTTTTTTCCAGCAAGGCTGCCCTATTGGCCTCCAGGTCCGCCTTGTCATTGAGACCTCGCAGAACATGATAGAAGCTGATAACTTGGAATTTTGTGGCTATCAGAAGGATTTTTTTGATGATAGCTGATAAGAAAATATTGGACAGCAGAATTTTTGATATCATGGAATGGAGGATTAGTTTGGAATCCCCAAACACCACCAGCGAGTTTAAATTCCTTTCATGGGCAAGCTTGAGGCCTTGCCAGAGCACCATCGCCTCGGCCATGTTATTGGTCATTGTGCCTAGCCCCCAAGCATAGTTGGCTAGGACGGAGTTCTCATTTGACAGAAGGATCCCTCCTCCTCCCGCGTGCCCTGGATTGCCTTTGGAGGCTCCATCAAAGAACAGTGTGTTTTCTTTTAGAGAAGACCTCCACATTAGGAATTCATTTTCTTCGAGACGGATTTCCCAGTTAGCCTTTTTTGCAATGGGAGTATTGGGAGTGGGCTCCGGATGCTGAAATTGGGACAGCCATCTTCTTTCTTGGGGATCCAAGTCTCTGGAGTTCTTAAGATTGCTCTTGGCTGTCGATAACTCCCCTAGGAGGGCTTTGCATTTGATTGCAATATTGATGCTAGACTTTTTTTCATCCCTGAAGATGCGGCTATTGCGCTCCAGCCAGATCTTCCAGCAGATAGCTTTGGGGGCCCAATTCCAAATAGATTTTAGAAGGTCTTTTTTGTGAAGGTCAAAAGGAGAACTGGAGGCCCATGTGGTAAACAGGTCAGGGATGTTGAAGGGGACATCAAGGTCCTCTAATTTTAGGAGGAGGACCTCCGACCAGACTTCTTGGGAGAATGGGCAGTTTAACAAGAGGTGGTCCATTGTCTCTTCTTCTGAACAGCATAGGGGACATCTGAAAGGACCCTCCATGCCTCTGATTTTTAAATTATCCTCAGTCAAGATACTTTTATGAGCACCAGTCCAACAGAAGAAGTCTATTTTTGGCATGAACGGGTAGTTCCAGATGAAATTCCATCTAGCTGGATTGGGGGTGACGTGAGGCGAGGAAAGGAAGACTTTGTATCCTTCACTGGCTGAGTATTTTCCTGAACGCTGGCCCCACCCTCTTTTGTCTGGAGTGTTCTTTGCAGCAGGCGCTTTCCCTTGGAGGAGCTGCATTAAGCTGTCCTTTTCAGCATTTAACCAATTGGGGAGATTGTCAATATGCCAATCCTTCCAGATGCTATCTCCATCTTCCTCCCAGCTAGAGATGTCCCAAAGGGTATTTAAGTTATTGTTTTGGGCCCAGTCCATGATGTTTTTTATACCCGGATTTTGATTTAGAGGTTGATCTCCCATGATGGCGTCCTCCCATAGATTTATTTTCTTCCCATTTCCGAGAATCCAATAGAGATTTGGCTGGAAGAGAGGCAGGGCTTTAAGACAAAGCTTGTAGATTGGGGAGCCTGACTTTCTAGGGATTGGCTTATCCAGGCATCGCAGCCTTTCACCGTTGAAGTATTTCCTTCTTAGAGATTTGTTGCACCAACTGTCTTTTCTTGCTATTAGGTTCCACAAAGTTTTGGCCCCCATGGCCAGGTTTTGTTTTGCCAGGTCCCTTACTTGAAGGCCTCTTTCCTTATAAGGCATTTGAATTTTGTTCCAACTTACCAGGTGGATTCAGTGGAGGTTCCCTTTGCCTCCTTCCCACAGAAACTTTTTTATCAGAGACTCCATTTTTTTTAGGGTAGAGACTGGCGCGAGCAGAATAGAATTTTGGTATATTGGAATGCTCATGAGCACCGATTTTAGCAGAACTGTTTTGCCAGCTGGATTTAACCAGTTGGCGCCCCAGTTTTGAATTCGTTTTTTAAATTTGTCAATGATTGGAGTCCAGTGAATTGCTTTCGAACCTTTCTTGAAGATTGGAGCTCCTAGATAGGTGAAGGAGTCCCAAACGTGGACAGCTTCCATGCCCAGCAGTCTAGCTATATCCCCTAGATCCTTTCCTGAATAGTTCCAGCTATAGACATTGCTTTTTTGAGGGTTGATTCTGCTTCCAGAGATCTGATTGTAAAGATCAAGCTCTTTTTTGAACTGTTTTTCCATGAAGATGCTAGCTACACCTAGAAGGATCGTGTCGTCCGCAAACTGGGCGTGATTTATATTTTTTACCTTTGGTGCCAGCCGGAGGCCGGGGAGAATATTTTCCTGATTGCTGGATGTTAACTGGAAGCTTAGAACAGATGCCTGAATAGCATAGAGGAGGGGCGATAAGGGGCAGCCTTGCCGGAGCCCTCTAGATGCTTGGAAGAAGTCAGTGGATCTGCCATTTACTAGAGGGGCTATCCAAGGAGAGCTGACACAGCCTTGCACCTAGTTGATAAATTGAGTGGAGAACCCCATTTTTCCATGGCTAAAAAGAGGAAGTTGTGTCTTACCCTGTTGAAGGCGTTGGCTAAATCCAGCTTTATCACCATTCCTTCTTCTTTGTTCTGGTAACTTGTGTGAATGGCCTCTTGAACAAGGAGAATATTGTCTTGGATCTTCCTTCCTTTTATGAACCCCCCTTGGTTCTCCGGGATGACTTTGGGGAGGATTTTTTTGAGTCTATTAGCAATGATTTTGGTTATAATCTTGTAGCTGAGATTGCAAAGGGAGATTGGTCGGAATCTGGAGAAGGAAGTGGCTCCCTTTTCTTTCGGGATAAGAGTGAGAAAGGAAGAATTGGTGCTTCCACCTATCTTGCAGGTGGCTTGGGAATGTCTTACCATCCTTAGCAGGTCCAGTTTAATTATGTCCCAGCAGCTAGTGTAGAAGATGGCTGTGAAACCATCAGGGCCAGGGGCGCTGTCAGGCTTCATTCTGAAAAGGGCTCTTTTAAGTTCTTTTAAGGAGATGGGAGCTGTGAGGAGGAGGTTATCAACCTCTTGGAGCCTGGGCGGGATGAGCTCGAAAGGGTGATCCATAGGGTTTAAAGGGCTGTCCTCAGGAGTAGAAAAGAGGTCTTTGAAGGTGAGGAAGGCCGCTTTCTTTATTTCTTCAGAGTCTTTTATCAGAGAACCTTGAAAGTTTATTTTAGTGACAACTTTGTAGCTTTTGCGGGCTTCGGCTTGTTTATGGAAATAATTTGTATTTTTATCCCCACTCTTTAGCCACAAGCTTCTGGACTTCTGACGCCAGAAATCTTCTTCTACCCTGCAGGCTTTGAAATATGCCTTTTGGAGCTCAGCTTCTTTGAAGAGGGTCGTGCTGGAGACGGGGACAATGTCCATCGCATGCTGGTGATTTTCAAGGGATTTTTGGGCTGCGATTCTGATGGAGGTGGGCGTGGATAAGATTTTAGCCCAACTCTTTAGCATTGCTTTAAGTCTCTTTAGTTTCTGTTCCCAGGTGAAGGAGGGGGACCCAGGCATCGGAATAGAACAGGAGTTCGCTATTACATGCTGGAAGTTATCCTGGAGCAACCAGAGTGGACTGAAGCGGAAGGGGATGGGGCCCAGAGGAGCATCAGAGTAGATATCTAGCAGGATCGGCTTGTGGTCCGAGGTGCTGTTGGGGAGGATTTTGGAGGAGGCCAACAAACCAGAGGAAAGGAAGTCCGAATGGATGAGGAATCTGTCGAGGCGAGCTGCTATGTGACCAGGACCCAGTCTCTTGTTAGACCAGGTAAACTTCCCTGAAGGAGGCTTGAAATCCATCAAGTCCCAATGGAGGATAATGTCCTCTACCCATTCTTTAGCTTGGTCCCTTACTATGGAGCCCCCTTTCTTCTCTTCGGTAGAAATCGTGACGTTGAGATCGCCTGCAATGATAATGTTTCTTGGGCTGTGCTAGCTAAGAAACAGATCAAGGGAATCCCAGCAGCTACGTTTTTCAGGAAATAGGTTAGGAACATATAAATTAAAGAGACTTACTTGCTGTCCAGAGTCTCGATGAAGCAGATTTGTGAAGATCCAGTGATCACTGCATTCTTCCTTGGTCAGTTCAAACTTTGTAGAATCCCAGAAAGTGGCTATACCTCCAGAGGCGCCTTTGGAGCTTATTGCTATCCCAGGTCCTTTTTTCCAGAGGGCGTGACCTGCTTGATAGAGGATTGAATCCTCCATTTTTGTCTCCTGGATTAACAGAATGTCCGGCTTGTTAATTCTGATGATGTCTTTCAGGGCTTCTTCTTTTTGATTTGAGCCTAAACCTCTGCAGTTCCAGGAGATGTACCACATTTAGAGTTTTTTGGAAGGGGAGGCCCCCTTGGAAGGTTGGCCTTGCTTAGATCTGGTGCTGATCATGTTTGGCAACGTTTTCTGAGATCCTTTGGCTACATCTCTGAATGACTTCTCTTCGCGGTGCTTTTTTTTGAATTTTCTTCCCCTGCTGGTCTTTAGCGGCGTTGCATGTGGGCTGCTGGATTCCGAGGCGTATTCGTCTGAGAAATCCCCTTGATATGAGTCTATGTTAGATGGATCCTCCTCTTGGCTGGCGATCTTTGAGATCTCTCCCATGGGGACGTGTGGGGGGGTAATCTCGATTAAGACTGGTGTTAGTTCTGGACTTGGATGCAGGGGTACTTCGCCGAGTCTGATGGGATCTGCCGATTTCAATCCGGCCTCGTTTCTTTTTCCTACACTTGTTTCTTCAGTTGCCGAGGGTTGTTTGGAGGCATGCTCCTGAGAGAAGTTTGGTGGGGGGTTTCTTCCTTCTGTAGTGTTCTACATGCTGCTTGGGACTTGAGGATCGGATCCTTGCCTTTTTTCTTGGATTTTCGGGGCTGCTTTTACTTTTTTGGGCCTTTGCCATCCTTCTGTATCATTTCCTTGTTGGTTTTTGGGACAATTTCTTTGGAAGTGGCCATGCTCATGGTAGAGTTTGCATTTGAATGGTAGCTGTTCGTAGTCCAGTTGTTGATAGTGGTGCCAATCACCCACCGAGATCTTGATCGCTTCAGGTAGCCCGACCTCAAGATTCACCTCAACGCAGATTCTGGCACAAGAGTATTGACCCTTGGGATCTGCCTTATCAATGTAGCGGCCAAGCCCGTTCCCTATTTTTTCCAGAGATTCTGAGTTCTAGCAGTGCGCTGGTAGGTTAGGGAGACGGACCCAGACAGGGACCTCCTTGGGGGCATCAAGATTCGGGTCGAAATCTGGGGTCCAGCGGTTGAGGTACAGTCCTTGAGAACCCATGAAGTAAGGACCGTTTCTGAAGATGAGGTCTCGGTCATCCTTGGAGATGAATTCAAAAATATAGAAGCCTCTGCCCACCGGGTAGCAAGTGACGCTTTGCTTCAGTTGGGGCCTCCAGTTTCTTTGTATCCAGTCGTCCGTTGTTCTTGTGGAGGGCCACAAACCCATGAACTTCCCGACCAACCCACGATCCACCAGGGCCAGAGCAATCTTGATGGGCTTTTCTTCTGGCAGGATGATTTCAGGTATTGCCTCCAGTTTCTTGATGAATTTCGAGATCGGAGGGGGTGACGTCTTCTTCCCGGCAGCCAAAACAAGCCTCTTGAAGGCCTCTTCATCAGAGAGAGAAATGGAGGGAGGGGGATTCCCTCCCCAGGCGCAGCCATGGAGGCCGTAGATCAGAGCACGCGATGCCCTAGCAGCTCACGCGGCAGCCCTAGGAGCGCGTGCAGCCAAAAAAAAATTGACGTCCGTCCTTGGGAAACGTTGTAATGTTAGTTCATAGAAAAATAAAAAATAATAAAAAATATTATATGTGGGCCATAAATAATATTAAATATTAATAATAAAATATTATATGTGAACCTTAAATAAAAAGATGTGTTTTTTGGTTTGAATCAAATCAATGGATACCTATGAAGAGATTTGATCCCTCTCAGTGCTTGATAGAGCCTAGGATTTGGATCTATGCTGGTATTAATAACCATTGTTTCTCCATATCGTGTTCCTAATGACATTTCTCTATAGCAATGCATAAATCGACCTCTACATAGTTTGTGATCCTAGATACATGCTATTATTTGTATTTGCATGAAATCAAGTGTTTTTCATAGTTGTCATGAGTCCATGATATTCATGCAAGAAATGAAGTCTTATAGAGGAGGACTCATTAAACCGACCTTTTGAATTTCATTTTTGACAAAAAAAGAGTGGACATTGGTAGTGAGGCTCACATAGGTAGTAGGCACAAAGTTTTGAGCTCGTTTCAGGCCTAGTAGTAGACTAGTAGTTCTTTTTTGTTATAGTCGTAGTTGTTGACACATTATCACACTTTAGATTGCATCCCCAAGTGACTCGAGAGTCAGGGTCACATCTTGATGGTTAGTGTCTCGTAGTCATCAATGATTACTAGTCATATTGCACAAGTAAGCAATGAGTGCATGGCATGAGTGAGTGAGTGATTATAATTGATCATATTTTCAATATTTTGATTGATGAGTTGAACTTTATAGCATAAAAATTTTAATATCTTGAGAAATGTATATGGATGGGTAATTTCAAATGTTTTCCTTCTTTTGAAATGTTGATATAAATTATGCCCTTCTTAATTAGAAGGGTAAAATTCAGATTTTAAATTTGTTTTGAAAGGCAATTTTAATTTTACACTCATGGGAAGGGCTAGAACCCTTTAAAAGGTTCAGTTTTGAACGTTGTGTGCTTTATGTGATTGAGACTCGGGTAATTTTTTTAAAATATCCTTGTAAGAAGAAAGGAGTATATTTTCAATTGAACAAAATATACTTTAGGTTAAGCTTATACTTACAAAAGTGTTAAACTTATTATTTGGTTGTTATAGGTTTTTTCATTGTTAACTTTATAATTACAACAGTGGAAAATTTTTATTATTGATAATTTTATTATTGGCTTTCATGAAGATTTAAATTAACGGTTTTCATGGATTAAATAAATTCTAGATATAATTTTTTTATATAATTTCTTATTATTTCTTTTTAATTTATTATTAATTTGTTTTAATTTATTATTAATTTTATTAAAAATTTGATAATATTAAAATGTAATTTTTTCCATTATCAAATTATAAATAATATAAAAAAATTTATTTGTTTTATAAAAAAATTATAATATTATTAATAATACTCAAATGTAATTTTTTCCATTACCAAATTACAAATAATATAAAAATTTTCAAAAACCATAATATGCATTTTTTTTGCAATATTCAATAAAATTTATACGAAAATAAGTAGAATTTCTAATCAACGTTTTATATTTGATTTAGACCATTAAAAAAATATACATGTCGAGTATTTAATTTCTAAAATATTTTATTATTTTTTATTAACTTAAAAACAGATTGAAAATAATAATTAAATAGGAACCATATAAATTTTAAGTTGAAAAAAAAATTCATTAATTCATTAGTAATGTATATTTAAATTTGAAATTTCAATACTTTTATAATATATTTGTATAACATTATAAAGTATGAATGTGTGTGAAAGCTTTATGTATTAGGGGAAATTTCAACTCAAAATGGATTTTCCAAGGAAAATAATAAAATAATAGTTAAAATAATAAAATAAAATTTATTAATTTTGGAGGAAGAAAAGAAAAAACTACTTTTTTTGTTCGTATTTTCGACATATCTCCTTGTGTTTTTACTCAAATTTCGATTGAGAGACGTCATAGGATGCGGAATTAAATTTTGCATCCAATGAGTATCCACTCGGCATACTTTTTACGGACCTCTCTACCCCCAAAACAAGAAAGACTTGAAAAACCTTGATGATGACATCACCATCACGTTTTTTCAGGTATTTATTCTTTTTGGGGTAGTAGGGTTTGTCAAAAGTATGCCGAGTAGGTACTTTTTGGATGCAGAATTAAATTCTGCATCCAATGAGCTCTCCAGATCGAAATTTGAGTAAAAACACACAGGGAGATATGCCAAAAATACGAACAAAAGCATTAGTTTTTTATGATACCTATCCCCAAATTTATATTAAAAAATTGTTTAAGACCTATACAATATTTCAACTTTAAAGCAATTTCATTGGCTAACACATGATGACATGGAATTTGAATTTGTGTTAAAAGGCCCATTTTGAGTTGAAATTTCCCCTAATGTAATTCTGATTGTGGAGATGATGGTGACAATGATAATGGTTAACGTCTAGTGAGACCAATTTTGATCTATTAGACCTTAAGAAATCACTTGATTTATTGTAACACATTATTCCTATGCTCAAACAACTTAGAAAGAAGCATATTGAGATCACCATAGTTTTGACAAGTTAGAAGATTCGCGAGGTTAGTATTATAATAAAGATTGTGAAATTCCGATCTATTGTGGTTGTAGGAAAGGCACATTAAGAGAGCGACTTTCATCCTCAACGTTCTTAGACTCACAAAGATGGAAAATCCTTTCCTCCCACAATCTTTTAGGAATTGTCTAGCTCCTTGTTTCACTACGAAGCTCTTTATGCCATTGATATTGTTTTTTTTAGCAAAATTCCCTTTTGACCTTGATAAACAACTGAGAACTCTCAAGGATTTCTGCTCTGTATGGGTATGACTGTTAACACTGACAAAACAAAATTAATGATTATCAAGTGCAAGAAGGTCACTTATGATAATTTTTTTTATGAAAATAATAACTTGGAGAAAGTTTCCTCCTATAAATATCTTGGAATTGAAATTCATCAAAGCCTCAATTGGAACTATAGCATTGAAAAAATGATTAATGGAGGAGGGTGTTCCATGAAGATGGGTAACACTTTTTGTCAAGCAAAGGGTGTGTGGAGAGAAAAAAATGAACTCAATCGAGCCTTGATTAAGCACTTGATTGAGCTTTTAAAAGCTTGATCTAGGGTTTACTCAAGTGCTTGATTGAGCTATTTAAAGATGTTCGATTGAGGGTTTAATAAATCCTCGATATAGGTATGGATCTCGATCGAAGGTTTATCAAACCCTCGATTGATATTTTGTTAGTTATTAAAAACTCAAAAAATGCGCGAGCGAGAATTTTCCCGTCGCTAACCATTTATGCCACAAGAGCTCGATTTAGATAAATAGTTCAATTGATCCATGTAGCTCGATTGAGCTCTTATTAATTTTATATAAGACCACAAAGCACACTGTGCAGTTTATTTGTATGTGACGGTTGATAGTGTAGAGACTCAGTGGAGTTAAGGACCTCAATTGAACTGTTGTGACCAACAACCATCATCATCGTCCATATTAATGTCAATGGCCTCCAACCCCCAAGGTGGGCCATTCCATTATTGTTTTTTATGAAATTATTGAAATAAAAATTTGCAATTTTTTGTTTTGTTTTAGTAAAGAAAATTGTAGAATTTCTTTATATTTTGTTTTAAATATACATTTTTTTATTTTAATTAAATTGCGTTATTAATAAAATTTCAATTGTTAGATTAAATTTTTAATTTTCAAGTCACATTTTTGTTATGTAAATTGAAATAGGTTCAGGGTGAGGAGTATAGACCAAGAGGGGGAGGGAGTTATGAAGTGGGTTAGGGGTGCCATGGAATGTAGAAGTAAAAGATAGGATGTAAAATGGTAATGGTATCTAGAGTAGAGAAGTAATGTGGGGGATATTAATATCATAAAGAGGTATTTAGAGCAAAGGGGGAGGTGGGGAGTGGAGATTTATCATAGATTAAAATGGTTGGTATTAAAGAAAAACATATCGGGGAGTGGAGATGTAGTACGTATGAGGAAGTGAAGGGAGTGGGAGGGTGGTGAGGAGAATAGAAAGGTAGGAAAGGGTGGAGATAGAGACGCTAGAAGGAATCATATTTCATGGATAAATAGGGTTGAGGGGTGAAGTAGACACAAATATTTAGTGTGGATGTAGTGGGTGGGAAAATAGGGTGGAGAGGGGTTGAGGAGAGGGGAGGGAAGAACAATTTTTTTGTAATGTACAAATGGTATTTAAGGCATAAACATGGTCAAGGGGAGAAACAAGGGGGATTGAAAGCAACAAATGAAGGTCATTTACACCATGGTCACGGGAGGAAAACATCTAGGTATTTGGACATAAATTCCATGAAAAAAACCTAAAAACCATGACATAAATAATTTCTAGAGGGTTGTTCGCAACAACATCGGATATGGATTCCAATATGATCTTTTTCACACCAAGGGTGAGTTACATTGTCAATGGGTTAAACAAGGTCAATGAGTAATAATAGAAATTACTCTTTATCATTTAGAAATATAGAGTGTTCCCATTTTTCATTTAAAAGCCAAATTTTCCTTAAAGAGGAAGTATTTTCCCTATGAGAGACCATATCCAAGGTTCTATGACCCATAATTTGTGTCACTTATATATCAATGCTCAAATTCCAAGGATATTGTTGGGATTTCATGGGTGTGATTGAAAGCGTCCCTCATGTATTAAGGTCCAAGTTTGATCCTATGATAATGAAAAACCCTAAAACCGATACATACTAGAAAAATACTGCATAATGGTGTAATTCCCACATTTAAAAGTAATGAGAACCCCCAACATGCCATGTTTATTTATTCAAGGAGTTGATTTTTTCCTTGGATTCCCAAAATATTCTACTCCCTCAAACATGTCAAGGGTCTTAAATGAGAACCCATATATAGTGCTTTATCTTCATTGCTTCATGCATATATTCTTATGAGTGAGGTTCTTCCATCCACTAGACATGATAATCGAGACAATATGGTTTGTACATACCACCCCAATCTTGCGAGTGGTCCCATAAGTAAACTAAATACATTGTGATTTTTTTATATTTCAATTACACATACTTGTTAATTCTAATTGGTGTTTGTTTCTAATTTCATATAGGGTCCCCACTAGTTGAGCCAACATTGGGCAGTGTCGTGTCTAGTGTCTCACATCAGGGCCATGAGAAAACCAACACCTTCGAGCACAATGAGGAGGTCCTACACTACATAGGTACTGTAAATTCATATTTATTTATTTTTTAACTATCAATATATATCCTTATTTTGTATCAGTATTAGTGCATTTAATTCTAGTATATTTATATTGTGAGACATAGTTTGACGTATAATTTGTTATTATCTTTTTGTCATTTACTTATATACGTCCTTGGGAGGATGAGATCGCCTTGATTATGCAAGGAGATCTAGTCACAACGTGATTGTCTCTGTGAGTGGTTACAAAGCTCGATCCATGAGTACCCATCCATACATTCCATCAACGTGATGTTAGATATTGTTGGTGATTTGTTGGAGATCCACGGGATGGCATTGCCACTGAGTAACATCTGGTAGACTGCTTGCTAGAGGAGGAGGGATCAGGTATTGGATCCTGACAAATGGGAAGCTTTTGAAGCCACGATGAAGGTAGTGGATGTCAAGGTAATTTTATTTGACATCCCTCTCAATTGGGCTCCTAGATAACCGCTCAATATCTAGGATTTTAGGATTGAGGTTGTTGCACCTCACATATACAATAGGTTTATAGGAGAATGGGGCTAGTTCCCCCACCATGACCAAGTCACACTATAATTTACCAAACATATATACTGTGAGTGTGTGCATGTTGTTGTATTTCTAGGGAATTGGGAAGGGACACAATTATGAATGTTGATGGGCTCACAGAGACCCTACTATTGTACCACCCCCTACTCGAGTGATTCCACCTCCTAGTTAGACTAAAATTTGATATACAAATTTTTTCAAGCCATCACAACTCAGAGTGGAGGAACAATATCAATTGGTATCCTCCATTCACATTGCATTGGATAGTGTATCAGCTATGATGCATGCTGAGAGGTCCAAACCACCTACTCTAGCTACAGATTTTGAGTTTCAATGGTTCGACAATGACAACCTTCGACTCCTTGTATATGACTAGCTAATGATGTATTTTATGGGTGACTGAGACACATACTTTGGAATTCTTGAGAGACGTCGACCGCAAATGACACACCATGTATATTTATGTACTTTTTTTTTCATTATATGTCATTAAATTTCCATTTTTAATACACATGCATACATTTAAAATAGTATTGATTTGATTTTTTTGTTCCATGCAAATGGTGAAAATTATGGATGTGTTATTTGGATCTCCCTCGACAGTAGATCGTCCTTCTGTTGTGGCCAACGATGTGTCTATGGCACATATTCTAGTTTCGTCATCCTAACTTTGTGAGTTACATACATGAATATGATTGCAATCATTATATTGTAACTTTCATCTTGTCCCTTGCTCAAATTGTATAGGGTAGAGGAAAGGGCATTGTAGGTGAGCAGGGGACACAACCTCCCACATATCCCAACCATCAACATCCTGTTCATGAGGTATTGTAATTTATGTTTAAATGCAAATATATAATTCAAGTTGATGTTTAATTTATCACGTTCATCTTTATTATTGGGTTACTAATTACATGTATGATGTCACACTAAACATGGATATGTACATCGAGGCACCAAGGATCCTATCATGTGGATAAATGAGTGGGAGGCCCTCAATCGGTGTCATCCCGATGAGGGAACATGGACTCGTCCAGGTCCTGAGGTTGTTACACAACCAAATTTGGATGACAACGAAATCAACACTGACATTGACCTTGACATGAATGGCCTAAGTTGATTTTTCCACTTAAAATTTATATACGTCTACCATCTTGTAAATTTCAAGTGCTTACTATTTAATCTAACTAACTTATAGAGTTTGAAAATTTTATTTTTGCAGTTTCCTTATCTCAACCAATATTTTAGTGTGCCATCCCTGAGCCTACAACAACTTTTGCACTGAGGGAGTAGTGCAAGTGTTTCTTGATTTGGGGAAAGCCACACAACCCATTAGGGACCTAGTCCACATACTAGATGTGGCTTGTACATGTCTCATACCAATATTTTTACTGTTATGTACATACACATGTGTACTTGTACTTTTTTATGGACTCAAGCCTATGGACTATTTTTGTATTAATGTATTTTTTCTTTATGGTATATATGACATGTCTTATATCTTTATATTGACACAAGTTATGGGTCTTATATTTATGTTTATGTGGATGTACATGTGCATGTTTTAACTTTATCCTATGTTTATGTCGATGAAGTAATGAAACTTAGGAATATGTTTTTGATGACAAGAGCTTTGGAATTAATAACTATACATGTAAAAAAGTTAAAATGTTTATTAATAATACACATTTGATTATTAAAAATTTAAAATGATTATTGATAATTTGCATTTGTTTAATTAATACGCATCTGTTAAATATTGCATAAATGATTATTATGTATTTTTTTCTTTTTTTTCCATAAATAAGTTACCTTTGTCCAAATTAAGAAGTAAACTATAAAAAATAATATAAAGGGGAAACAATTCCTCACATCACTCATGTAATTACCATCATGAACCATCCTTGCAACGAGTTTTCCAAGATCCATGATCACAATTCTTATGCTTGATAACTAATTACAACAAAATATATTATGAATTGGTTTTAAGTTAATCAAGTTGTTGCATTATATTTCTTCCCCTTTTGAGAGGAGATGCCCTTAGAGGCAAGCGGGTCTAATAACCATATTTTCAGCCCAAGCAATCAACATGAACCCGTGTATGTATACTTTTATCAGTTATGCACATTTTTAAAGCACATCATTATCACTATCAATATTTATATGTCTAGGTTTCCTTATTGGTGTACCTCTTTATTTGAAAGTAAATGTCCAATGATGTATACTAATTATCCAACTCAATACTGACCTTATTTTTAAATATATTACCATTTGATTTGGCATCTATTTGACTAAGATTATTTGCAATGGATATTATTAGTACACAAGTATAAAGCCTCAACCTAAGCCAAAATTCAAAATACTATTTATTGCCAATGAGGTGTTTCAAATGCTACTAGCTAGTTTGTTTAAACTCTAGATAAGGGACTTTGACTTGTTACAATCAACTTTGTATTTATAAATTCTTCTACGTGGGATACTAGTGACATTTATTGCAACTAATCATTATTCTAAAACATTTAAAAGAAATCTTAGACTCTAAAACATATTCTCATATAGTCCATCTACTTGTGCAAATTACCTCCAAGTTTGAAGTGTGTGTTTTTTTATATTTTCATTGCTCATAACATTCAACAAAGTTTGACCTGTATGGTTTGAGAGATTGGCCTTCATACCTGGTTATAAAGATACATAATGCAGTTTTTCTTGGGAGAATGGTTAAAATAATTCTTTTTTCTTTTTTGGGGAGAATAGATTGGCCTTCCAAGAGATGAAATAGCCTTCCTTATTTCCTATATTGTTTTCAACAAAATAAAAATTGCAATATACATTTTACAATGCTCTAAAATTCAAATTACAAATCTTAAATTCCTAACCTATCATATAAATAATAATAAAAAATACAAAATGATTGAAATATTTAATTTTCATGCCTTGTAAATAAATATAAGACCTCCAATCTAATGAAATCCACTAAGTTGTCATTCAAACAATTCAATGCCACAAAGAAAAATGTGATTGATAAAAACTAAATAATGAAATTATAATCTTTTGTGCATTATAATTCATGTTCATCAAATTTGATGTCTCATAAATCTTGGGAGCTTGTTCGATCTATTTAACTTAAATAGCTCAATCAATATTTTGTGCTAACCATGGTTAAAACCCACTTAAAACCTTGATCAAGGTATTTGAAAAATCATACAAAACCTTGATTGAGGGTTTTAAAGATCTCGATCGAGCTATTAGCTCGATCAAAGGCATAAAATATAGTCCTTTAGCCCTTTTTTGTAGTTAAAATTTTTATTCCCTCTTCACTGGGCCTAAAATTTGTCTTAGAATGCATATTAGGTGGAAAAATTCACACCAATAAATTCGTCAATGAATTGTCTTTCCATTGACATATATTTTTTGTGTTTTGGAGTTCGTATGACATTTTTTTAATCTTCTTTTCAAACTTACTCTTGAAAACCATGTCCACAACTTCGAAGCAGTGCAAAGAAAAATCAACAATAGAAAAAATGCATAACCAAAAAATTTCAAAATATACATACACCTGAGAGAAACGTGTCCTCTTCAAAAGAGTATTTTTTGTTTTTTGTTTTTTTTACTAGTAAAGGAAAAGGTTTAGGTGCAAACAATTGTGTACAAAATGTGATTAAAATTGTCACTGATCACTTTCGAAAATTAATAAAAAAAAAGTGTAGCTTTTTAGAAGAAAAGAATTACAAAAAAATATGTACACCCGAGTGCATTCTGTATAGATCGCATGGATATATGTGTCTGTGTGTGTGTGTGTGTTTTCTAATTATTTATCACTAAATTATTTTATTTGCACATGAGTCACTTGTTAACTTTTCCTAAAATTTACAAGGACAAGTCTATCATTAAATGCAAATTTGACATATTAAATGATATTATTGAATTTTCCAAAAATATACTTGGAAAGACAACATAATTCCATACAATTGGTTTTTTGTTGCATCCTGAAGTTCATGTGGAAAATATGATTTTTGAGAGGTTCAATTAATAAATCAGTAAAAAGAACTGAATTTTCACCGTAATTTTTGGCCAAAAGTGTTCCCTATCTTCATGGATTCATCCATCATCAACATCCCACTATTGATTCATGAAGAAAGGAGTAGCTACGTTCCAGTCAAGTTGCAAATTTAAGTTACATTTTTCTAATCAGGAAAGGGGAGAGTCTTCAATGTTGGTAGCTTCCCAATAAAAAAATATTTTCTTAGAAAGTCGGTTTTGATGTTTCTCCATGGTTTCGGCATCGAAAAATATTATGCAGATCATTCTCCTAGAGATATCATGATGATTTGACCAATGGTTGGTAGAGGATGGCCCCGTCATAGCCCTAATTAGTCATGAGTAGTATTGACTATGTGTATCGAGGTTTGGATGCTTATCCTTTACCGTGTCATGTGGATTAACTGTAAGTATAGGAAGGATAGAGGTCACATTGCATTCTCCTAAAAGGAGTACCCTGTAATGAGAGTGATCTATTCCTAATAGGGTGAGTTGAATTGTCTATGTGATAAAGGGATATAGAGAAAGTCTAATCTAATGTTGAATTTTACATAGGATTTAAGAAGTGTCTGAGACTTCTTAGAGCAGGGTCAAATCAACATTAGAGCTATATGGAATAATTTGATATGCATGCGAGGAAATGTACATCAATGAGGATAAATTTTCTATGATTAAAAAATAACCAAATAAGTCAATACAAACAATTGAAGAAGACCCAAAGAAACTTGAAGACAAGAAAGAGCACAACTACCCCAATAAAAGGGGTAACTTGGCCCTAGAAGACAAAAGTACAAGTTGGCCTCAAGAGTGAAAATCAAGTCAACTAAAGAATATAAATAAAAGTATTCTCACATTTAATTTGAAAAACAACAACATCACATATTCTTCTCTCTCCAAGTGTGCACCTCCAAGGAAGTCCTAGCAAAGGAAAGAAGCATCATTTTCAGGTTCCTCTGATTCTCTTATTCTCTTGGAAGATTATCGACTCTTGTCACTAGTTTCTTGTGAAGGGGGATGAACCTATATTCTGTTAGGGCTCATATTCATGATTATCATTGTACTTGAATTGGATCAATTTCTTTAGAGAAAAGTTTGTTGGATTTTTTCTCGTTTGGGTTTCCCAAGGTAAAATCTTTGTGTTTCTTGTGCATGGTTATATTTTAATGATCCTTGTTTTATTTCCATTGCAAGTGAATATTGATTATGCAATGAAATTGTGTGAAGAAACAAATGTTTGAAGGATCATTGTAAATAATTATCAAGGATTGAAAATTGGATTAAATGTCAACATGGAATTAGAGCATTTCTGAATAGAAGCCTTTTCCAGAGATTGTTTATGCCCTAATTAGGAACTAGGGATTCCATGTTTGGACAGTTCTGTCCATAGTTGAGAATTTAAGAGGCCATTTTGGAACTCTTCGTAGGAGGGCACACTTATATGTGGACGTAGATATCAATTTTGACCTAATTTATGTTAGGATCAAGAAACTAGGGATTCCAATTTTTAACATTCTAATCACACACTGGATTTGATCTTAAAATTTTGGAGCTTTCTCTAGGAGGAATAATCTATTTGTGGAGAAAATTTTCATATTTTCCAAACTTCAGTTTTGTCCTAGCTCCTACTAGGGTTTCTAGGTCATATTTTTTAGATTTTGTCAAGATGATGACCAAAGTGGAAGATGGGTTGGATGATGTTGAGATTGCAGATGAACTCCACTATTCCTTTTTCTCTTCTCTTAATGGTACTATTTTATATAGTAGTAATATCTCATGTAGTGGAAAATACACAATGAAAGATAGAGAGTCTGAGATCCAATGATTCATATCGATGCGGAGGCCTGTCAAGATGTATAGAAGCATGCAACTTCTAGTGATACTTCAAGAAAGAGAGTTATGAGATCAGAAAGGAAGTAAATGATGAATTCCAAGTGGATCTACAAGATCAAACATGCAATTCTAATCAACACCTGATATGACTAATGAAGGACAACTAGTTTGCAAACCTAGAGGTAGTTATGGATAATATTCAATGTTCTTAAGAGAGTAGGAGGCTTGTCTTAATAAACCCTCTTAGTAGGGATGAAATAGATGAATACAAAAATATCAACAAGTGAATAAGGAAACAGGATGCTTCAGTGCAAGATACTCATATGCAAAGAATGCAGAGTGTCCATATGCAAAGGGAGCAATATACTCAAATATAGAGGGAGTAGAATGCTCCCGAATAGAGGGAGTACTTGCCGCACATCTTGTTTATGATAAAAAAGATTTTGTGCAGACTCAAGAAGGCACCCATAACATGGTATGTTAGGATAGACATGTACTTGATGAGCTTGGACTTAACCAAGAATGATGTGAATTCCAACCTTTACTGCAAGATTGTTGATGGTGACCATTTGATCTTGGTGATGTATGATTGATGATATGTTCCACTATGGGAACAAAGAATATTAGTGTTGAGTGTAAGGAGTTGGCCTGTAAGTCTGATATTATTAGGATTGAAGGTGTGGTTAGATATTCCTCAAGCTAAGAAAGTGCATAGTTGAGATCTTGTAGATATTTGACATGATGGACTGTAACTCCATGACCACACATATGATAATAGATCTAGAGAAGTTGAGTGATTCTAATTCAAATTCATAGCTAGTCGATCCCTTTATATAGAAATATTGAGAAGTTGAGTGATTATGCTTCAGATTCAGATTTTATGGATCCTACTATAATGATAAATATTGAGAAGCTATGTGATTTCAATTTAGATTCAAACTTGGTGGGAATTTTACTAAATATTTGGCGTACTTGGATAACACGAGGCCTAATATTTGGTTTGCATTGAACACCCTCATACAATTTATGATTGAGTCGAGGCATGTACATTGGGTTGTGGAAAATCATGTGTTGAGTTACCTACATGGTACAATTGAATATGATTTGAGAAATGTATTAGGTGGTGAAGTGAAGCTGCATATTTATACAGATTCTGACTAGGAGTGCAGTGGATATAAAGATCACCTTTGGGTATTTCCTTAGCTTAAGGATTAGATGTGTTATCTTTGTTTAGTAGGAAGCTGACCTTTGTCACACTCAATATTGTAAATGTAGAGTATATCATAGCTAATGTCATAGTTTTCAAAGTAGTGTAGATTTGGAGGCTTCTTATATGAATTCATATGAGACATGATGTATATAAACGAGCAACTGAATATGTACTCACAGGAAGATGGCCATGCTGATTTGGCTAGTGAGGAATGACCTATATGGATCATTAGATGTGCATCATTGAGATGAATGTTCAACCATAGTTATTGGTGAATGAATCTAACAAAAACTTGTGAATAAGGATTGAGGTGATGAATATTGACTAAGAGTGTGAATCTCCAGTACATATCTACAAACGAGCAGGTAGAAAAAATCCTCACTAATCCAAGTCAAAGTTTAGATACAATATTGGTGTGATGGAGAATGTCTCCAAAAGTGAGAGGGAGTATTGATGGATGAGTATATAAGAGGAAGAAATTCTATAGATGAGGAGGTATACATTCACATGATGTGAATGGCCTAGACATTGTGAGCAACAAAAGTGAGTCCTGTTTTCTATAAATCAAGAGTGAGTCATATTTTTTATGAGTAACAGAAACGAGTCATATATTTTTCAATTCAACGGTGATTTATATCTCTTATAAGAGGAATTCTCACCAAGTGTGATGAATTAAGGTGATACAAAATGTCTCCCTTGCTAAGAGGGAGTGTTTATGTTTCTCCATGGTTCCAACATCAGAAAAATATTCTATAAATAATTCTCCCAGAGAGGTCATGATGATTTAAACAATTGTTGGTAGAGGATGGCCCCATTGTATCCCTAATTAGTCATGAGTAGTATTGAATATGTGTATTGAGGCTCATATGCTTAGCCTTTATCTAGTCATGTGGATTGGCAATGAGTGTCGAAAGGCAAGATTTCACATTGCATTCTCTAGAAGTAGTACCATGTAATGGGAATGATCTATTTTTAGTAGAGTGAGTTGACTTGTATTAAATTGAGCACATAGATCTACGGATAAACACACAACTCACAAAATAGATTACACAATTTACTCAGTAATTAAAGAATGAAACAGTGCAAAAATGGCTTGCAACTATGAATGCTTTCATTTTTCAAAAGTAATTAGATAATAATTACAATGAAGTACAATGGCTAAATAGCCACAAGAAATTCAAATCCATGTGAGGAAATTCAAATTGATTAGAATCTACTTGACTGAATGTTTAACTGACTTTGTCTAAATCATTATCAGAGTTCATCGGAGTTCTAAATCACAACTCAAGTGTCCAATTCAGTGTTAACTAAGCCTAACTGACTGAGGTAGGTGAGAAATGTGCCTCTTCTGCATGCAGGCATGCAAACCTAGCGCTAACTGAATGTAGAGGACTAGAACTGAATGTAACTGACTCCTAACTGAGCTTGACTAGTCATCAACTCAAATCAACTGACCTTGGTTGGTATCGACACTCCCAGTGGCTCCTAATTTGTAGGGATTGATATAGGAGGCTCATAAACTAATGCATGCAAGTTAAATCAGCGGTAGTCACACCTTAATTAGTGTTCCCCACATTTTAGTAATTGGAACATGTGCCCCAATTAGGCCAAGTGGACCCAATGGTGCTAGTGACTAAAAATATATTGGATGGAATCCTGATTTAGACATGACTCTTGTTTTAGACATATGACCAAATTGGACAAGGGAGGATTAATAATCCTAAGACCCCCCCCTGAATGCTAGCTTGGAAAATATGTTGTCCCTGGTAACTAAGACCATAGGTCACCAATTACATCAAGTAAAGTAGAGTAACTGCTCAATACAAGGAGCAGGGGAAAAAGCCACATGGGAAAAAATACCCCCCTCTAACTAAGCTGATAGAATCAGGATTCAAGTTTGAAAAACTTGAAAATGTGTTGTTGCAATCTCTCTGATGTAGTGAAGCAACATGCATGATGTTCTGTGCACAGGTATCCTGAGGCCTGGCATGTAGACATCTCCATCTTCTCCCAAAATGATGATGGAAGGAAGGAGGAATGTAACCTTTGTATCTTACTGGATGAAGAGGTGTATGATTAAATCTATTCTTATGAATGTAGTGAGACTGATCCCTTTCCATGGAGAATCTTACAGGGAGTCTATTGCATCTCTCTGAAGGAGGTAATATTGCATCACATAGCGCAAGGGTATTTCCCTTATGAGTGTCAAATGGATTTCCAGTCATCTTCCTATCTTCCAGTTTGGAAGGAGGGACTCGATCTGGATCTAAATCACCCTGAATCTGAATCTCATAAACTCATACAGGTGGATCTACAATACTAATGGAAACTGCAAAAGATGTAGATAAAATGTTTTTACCTTCCCTTGCAAGTGGCTGCTGAGAGTGCACTGGCTCTGAAAATGGCATAAAGTGTGAGAACTCATATGCCTTGGAGGCATGGTTTGTAGCACCCTTCGCTATGATGTTCCCAGTAGAGATATTTGTGATCTCTACTGAGTGAGGACCAAATATGACTTGCTTTGGAGAGCTAGTATGAGTCATCTGGTATACAGATAACAGGTTTGCATCTAGGGAGGGAACATCAAGCACATCTTTGAACTTTCCATGTTCAAGCTTGATAGAGCCCTTCCCTTTGGCTTGGATTTTACTACTATTTCCCATATTAATACTAGGACCATCAAAATACTACAAGGAAGAGAATTATTCTCTGGATGTAACCATATGATTGGAAGCTCCCGAATCAATGAGGAAGGCATGTGTTGTGGAGTAGCTAGCCTTCAGTGCATGGCATGTCTCTTCATATTCTTTAGTTTCTTCCTCATGGTCAGCCGTCCTTGCGTTAGTAGGTATAGTAATTTTATGCTTCTTCAGAAGAAGATCCATCTCATCTATTTTTCTTATCATACAGGTGCTTTCTGGATGAAATCCCCTTCCACAGTAAGAACAAAGTGTCTTTCCTTTTCCATTCTTCTTGCTTCTCTTTGAACATGAAGGCTCTTTTGACTTCTCTTTATATATAGGAGACTCATCCTTCTACTTCCCTTTGTCATTCGATACCTTAATTCCTCCTGCAACAAGTGTCTAATATCTGTAAGATTGAATGATCCCCATTTGGATTAACTTGTCATGCTACTGAGTGAGAGATTCAATGAAAGAGTTAAGAGTATGCATCATCTAGTTTGGAGTAGAGAGCTTCACAGAATGAAGTGTTGATACAAAGACTGAATAGTTTTCACCAAGATTGGATAGAATGGAAAGGATAAGTTCATCATCCTCCTTCTCAACCTTGCACAGCTTCAATTGGAACACTATATTCTTGAATTTTGTGAAGAAGTCATTAAGTGTTTTGAAATTGGATGGATGAAGAGAAATCGGCTCATTCTCTAGCTGATAGACCCTCAGATAATCCTACTTTTCAAATAAAAAGGAAAGATTATCCAAAACCTCCTTGGGAGTATTCAATCCATTGATGTGGAAGAGAATATCTCAAGAGATTGATAGGCACAAGCATCTGTAGGATTCAACAAGCCTATTCCAATAATTTTCTTTGTCAACATAATGAATTAGCTCTTTTTCTACCTCCATTGTGAGTATAAAGAGTCTTTTGGAGCGTAGCTACATCTCCGTATCCTCCTTCCACTGGTGATAGTTGAAAGGAGTGACGAGCTCCATTGGAGGGGCCATCTAGAATGTAGTGGATAAGACTGAGCTGCTGTAGCGAATGCTGTGAAGGAGACTGAGCTGCTTGTAGCAAATGCAGTGAAGAGGAATGATAAACCTGTAAATCACATAATCAAATAGACAAAATAAGGTTGACAGTCTACACTTTTGGAATTTCCTTCACACCCAGCATAGTTGATCAAGCAAGCTTGATCAACAATTACTTAACCTGGGATATTAAGTGGCAAATTCTCCGCTTCTAGTGTAGTACTAGAAGGAGAAATTTTGCTAAAAAAAATGATCCAAGTATGAATCTATAGTAGGAGAAGTGCCTTGTCCTGCCGAGGCTCTGACACCATATTAAATTGAGCACATAGATCTATGGATCAGCACACAACTTACAAATAGATCACACAATTTACTCAGTAATTGAAGAATGAAACAGTGCAAAAATGGCTTGCAACTGTGAATGCTTTCTTTAATCAAAATTAATTAGATAATAATTACAATGAAGTACAATGGCTAAATAGCCACAAGCAATTCGAATCCATGTGAGTAAATTCAAATTGATTAGACTCTACTTGACTGGATGGTTAACTAACCTTGTCTAAATCATTATTGAAGAACTGAATGGTTAACTGACCTTGTCTAAATCATTATCGGAGTTCATCGAAGTTCTAAATCACAACTCAAGTGTCTAATTCAGTCTTAACTAAGCCTAACTGACCAATGTAGGTGAGAAATGCACCTCTCCTGCATGTAGCCATGCAAACCTAGCGCTAACTGAATGTAGAGGACTAGAACTGAATGTAACTGACTCCTAACTGAGCTTGACTAGTCACCAACTCAACTCAACTAACCTTGGTTGGTATTGACACTCCTAGTGGCTCCTAATTTGTAGGGATTGATCTAGGAGGATCCTAAACTGATGCATTCAAGTGCAATCAATGGCAGTAGGCCTCAATTAGTGTTCCCCACATTTTAGTAATTGGAACATGTGCCCCAATTAGGCCAAGTGGGCCCAATGGTGCTAGTGACAAAAAATAGACTGGATGGACTCCCGAATTAGACATATGACCAAATTGGACAAAGGATGATTAATAATCCTAACAACTTGTCTATGTGCGAAAGATTTCATCCCTTGTGGTATATACAAAGTATAATCTAATGGTGAATTTGACATGGGATCTAAGAAATGTTTGAGACTTCTTAGAGTGAGTTCAAATAAACATTAGATCTATATGGAAGAATTTGATCTGCATGTGAGGAGATGGACATCAATGAGGAGAAATTTTCTATAATTAATAAATAACCAAATAAGTCAATAAAAACCATTGAATAAGTCCTAGAGAAAGTTGAAGACAAGAAAGAGCATAACTACCCCAGTAAAATGGGTAACTTGGACCTAGAAGAAAAAAGTACAATTCAGCCTCAAGAGTAAAAATCAAGTCAATTGAAGAATATAAATAGAAGTGTTCTCACACTTCATTTGAAAAACAAAATCACATATTCTTCTCTCTCCAAGTGCACATCTCTAAGGAAGGTCTAGCAAAGGAAAGAATCATAATTTTGGGGTTTCTCTTATTCTCTTATTATCTTAGAAGTTTATCTACCCTTGCTATAGTTTCTTGAGAAGGAGGGTGAACCTCTATTGTGTTAGGGTTCAAATTCATGATTGGAATTATACTTGAGTTGGATTGATTTATTTTGAGAAAAGTTTGTTAGGTTTTCTCTCATTTGGGTTTTTGAGGGTAAAATCTTTGTGTCTTTTGTGCATGGTTATCTTTCAGTGATTCTTGTTTTATTTCTGCTGCAAGTGAATATTGATTATGCAGTGCAATTATGGGATGAAATAAATGTTTGATTAATCATTGCAAGTAATTAACAAGGATTGAAAATTGGATTACAATTCAACAATTTCAATTTTGTCAAATGTACTTACTTAAAGATTAGCATGTTGTAGCAATGGGTGACTTGCTCATTGTTGGAATATTAAATATTGTATTCATATCAAACAAATCAAAATCATTAATCTTAATAGTTGGGATAGATATTGATAATAGGAACCTAACATGACTATGGGTGTCAAATAATGGATGATGAACTAATTGGTGCTCTCTAATCAATGAAATGCACATCATGGACAAGGATATTGTCAACCCAAATTGGAGAAGAACTATAAAAATAAAGCGATGAACATCCTAGGATAATTCATACAACATAGAAGCACTCTTTGGAAAGGTGTATAGTGTCAATAGTCTTATATGCTCATTTCAATTGATGACCACCTTCAGTAGTACAACATGGCTAATTTGTTACCACAAAAAATAGCTAAAAAATGTATATAAGCTCCATTTTTAGTGAGGTGACTAATGGTAGTATAATCCCAATCCCTTATAATGCAACTAAAATTTAGTAGTATATTTCTTTGTCATTAATAAATTAACTCGTTTATCTTGTCATCATTTTGTAGTACATTTACTAGTTTAATTAGTGATTGTTCATTTTCTAATATATTACTAGTTTAAGAAGTCATTAATTGTTGTTATCTTCTAGTAAATTTTTAGTTTAATAAGTCATTAATTTTTTAACTATTTTTACTAATATATTTAGTTGTATTATAAAGCACTAAAGAACTAGGCACATAGCATAGTCTTAGTCACTTTTAATGCAACTAAAATAATAGTAGTATATATAGTTGTTATTGTTATTAAGTTTTATTACTAATTTAGTCGTTTCATGTATTAATTATGCTTATTAACAACTTAGTAGTTGCAGACAATTTTTGTTATATTTATTACCACTTTAGTAGTTTTATATTCATTTTAATTTTTTCATCGTTACGTGAATTATTTTTAAAATGCCATGAATTTGTAGAGTTGTGTTACTGTACAACATTGGTGCAAGTCTAATACACACACACACACAAACATACACACTCTTTCAATGAATAAATTTGCATTAAAAAATACTATAATCAACTAAGTGTCACACATGTAAGAATGAGTGAAAAGAGATTAAATTTATATAAACATGTAAGGGCTAGTGCAAGCTACCGAGGATCTCTTTTGATGTGTTAGATGAGAGAAATAGAAAACTTAAAAAATAGGCTTCCCTCAACATACATAGATATTTTGAGATACTTGCAAAAATAATCTTTCTTTGAGTAAAAAGATGAAATGTAGGAAATTGAATTGTGTTTCCGAATATATATAAATTTTATCTATTGAAAATGTTGATCATAAATATATCAAGTTTGATCTTTTCTAATAGGTACTTTTATATTTGGGGGGGAAATAATAAGGTATATGTATTTGTGGGTGCAACATTTGAATGCCTAAATGATGGAGTCAACCTACAAAAAATGGTAGACATATAGAGAACAAATAGTACTAGCACGGAACTATTTTTCCAAAATAAATTTAATAATTTATATTTTTTAATTATCTAAGTGATTAAACCTTGAAAATAGTATGTCAACTGTGTGTTCAACTTTTGAAGGTCTTAATGTAAGGATATCTTGGATCTATATTATTACTGAGAGGGGGTGAATAAGTAATTGCGAAAATATGTATATTATTTAACTATAACATATTTTAACCAAATAAAAATTTTCAGTAGAAACAATAACAACCACAATTATGCATAGATAACTAAAAAATAATTGTATATCTATAAATATATGTGTATAATTACATTAGTGGGATATTGCAATTTTCAAACAAGAGAACCCACTCATTTTAGGAGATGACTTGACACCCAAGTACAATCTGTGGGATGTTGGAATTGACCTACAATAACTACAATTTGCACAAGCACCAACTCACAATATTCTGGCACTATTCTGAACAAATATCAATCTGACAGCACAAACTGCAAATTGTGGCTTCAAGCATTGTCCTTTGGATAATTGCGTTCTTTGGTTGTGGAAGCATCAAATTACTTTTTTCAATATTCACTGAAAGGAGGCTACAAAACCCTTGTGTTTTATCTGCACCAATAGAAAGGATGCTCCAACACCCTTATTATATTATCCAACACCAACTAGAAGGAGGTTACAACCCCCTGCTCCTTGTGTTATTCGACCTTTTTGATACAAAATATGATGGTATTTAAAAAATGCAAATATAGAAATGTATTATCTTTGTGAATATCTTCACACTCTACAACTACCGTCACTTCTTTGATTTGCATCTGAGTATTTGCATTAGCACAATTAGTTTCCCAAAATACAACGTGCAAAAATAATTGTGTTCTGCGTATGACTAGATTTTCCAGCTCAGTCACATTTTTTGTTCGACGGTTTGTGTCTTATACTGATCATGAACATCACACCTCCAAAATACAGGTATCCTTTTCATTAGCACACTTATTCACGGTTCATCATTGACTTATTTGTGCACTTTGATTCTGCTACATAAATATATTCTCTACGAACCCCAAAAATTATGAAGCTTTTCAAAATAGTTATCTCATATCTGCATTTTTCGCAAGCTTATTTTAGCACATCCATCTCTTGCTTATTTATAATCTTCTTGACTCAAGAGATGTGTCCACTTGGTGAAGTTCCTTAACCTTGGATAACTCCCCACTGGGTTGTGTTTTCAACAAGTTTGGGTTTGCGTTGGTGTGCCACTTATCTTAATTCATCCGTGTGTGGTGTATGGCACCCTTATGCCAACATCCTTGTGGGAATTTTGCACATAGGTTCATAACTTATGTTCCTCTTTTCAAGTCTTCATGTAACATACCATTTTATTTGTGGGACTTTCACACACAAGTTTGCTTCTTTATTCATAAGTCACAAAAATGGTATTTGTAGATGTAAGCAATTTTAAATATTCTTCTTTAAGTATTATTATGTGTGTATTTGCAACCAATTTCATGGTGGTATCTTTACATAAATTATTTTATCTGATATTTTATTCTTTGACATATGATATTTTCTCCTTTGACATCAATTGTTTTATCCTTTGACATTTGATACTTTATCTAATATTTTCTTCTTTAACATATGATATTTTCTCCTTTGACATCAATTGTTTTATCCTTTGACATTTGATACTTTATCTAATATTTTCTTCTTTAACATATGATATTTTCTCCTTTTACATCAATTGTTTTATCGTTTGACACCAATGAATGTCCATGTTCGACAATCTCCCCCTTTATCATTTATGTCAACACTGCCTTATGTTATTATCATAAAATCCCCCTGAAGGTGAGATTTACTTGTCTGCGTCATGCTCTTGTTTCTTTTGCACATGTCTATCTTCCGTATTTTGCATTTTTTCATTTCCCCCCTTGTCATTTGGATTTATCTTTATTTTTCTCCCCCCCTTTGACATCAATGGGGGAAAAGGGACCTTCTTCTTTGTTAAATCCTCCTAGTTTTGTGATCACTACTTTTTGTATGCCATGTCACTAGTAATTCTCTCTCTGCATCAGATACATGGAGCTGACCTCTATTGTCTCATTCATGTTTTATGTGTATAATTTAGTGTTTTCTACAAGTAATCTTTTCTCGAACTGCGAACATGAGGAGTTTTATTTCCTTCAATAATTTTTCCCTATTATCACACATATTTCCAACCTTTCCAGTGCATGTAAAATTTTTATGTTCATGATATCCTGCCCACGTGGTGTATTCGTACTGTAACTTTTACTCTGACATCATTCTTCCAAATCACCTTTTTTCCTACGCATTAATTTTTGAATTAACATGATATTCCTTTAATTGTACAATGCATGAATTCTTCAACTTCAACGTCTCTTAAACTCTAGTGCAAGCGCATGACTATTTATTTATCATATCTATAAGTTGACAATGTTTCCACTCATTTCACCATCCTGATTTATACTCTGTCGAGCTTGTTCTATCATTTATGTCTTGATTTGTCATTCCTCAAACTATGTTTATCATCATGTCTTATTTTCAGCAGTTGAATAAGTCTCTTGATAGTCTCTACATGGTCATTGCAAATGGACATAGGTATTTCATACAACTAGGAAAATGAGTCCAACTTAATGTCATGGCACCAACAATCACAATTCAACCGAAGCACTTTCAAAGCACTGTCCAACTTGAGTAGGTGAGTGGATATTTTGGAACAATAGTAGTAATATACATTCAACCTTATGACTCTAGTTAGTACCAAGCATGCTTCCACTGATTTTTCAACTTCGACTATGGATATTATTCCTCTATCGCAATCGCCAAAGTTTGTAGAATAGAATCCAATGGATTTGGAATTGCAACTTTTACCTCTATCCACCAACCGAGGGGAATAAGTTGATCTATAATTGCATCTATTACTCTTCTTCATCTTCTATCGGTTTCAATTTTGTCAGGATTCATTTTTGTCCTCATTTTCCAATTGTGTCCTGATGTAATACGAGCTTCGAAACTCCAAAATTTTGTAGTCATATTTTGAACATAATACAAAATATTCCTTTTTGCACAATCATTGTGTATTACTTGTACATTTATTTCCTTGTTGTTTTATGCATAGCAATTTCACTTTGACAATTACAACTACATATTTCAAAATATATAGTAAGAGTTCTTCAAATGAATTCAATGCACACCCACTTACTTCATTAATACTTGAGTTTCTGATGTACTTGTTTTGGACACAAGGATATTGCATAACCCTTCTATTTTAACACTGTAAATAGTAATCACTCGTTGTTGGTATTGTGCAAAGGTTATTTCCCTCTCTTGTGCAATACTATGATATCTTTCTTACTCATACCTTTTTGATAGTCTAAGTTGTGTTGACATTATGTGCACTTTTGATGCGCTCCTAACACACATTTATTTCCCAATCCTTCTAGTGCATACCCAACCTATGCTCCCGGGGGAAAAAAATTTCCACAAATTTGTTCCAAACAAGTTTTCTTTGCTGCTAGACTTTCATGAAACATTGCGAGGTCTTGTGCCCATATTTATCACACACATAACATCTTATGTTGTAACAATATTTTGCTATATGTCCGAGAAAATTACATCTCCGACATATGATGATATTTTTATAGCTAAAAGTGTTAGCATACATGGGATTCTCATTTCTTGCAGGTGATTCATATTCTTTGCAAAATGCAGCCTGCTGGTTGGAACCAAGTTCTTCTTTGTCACACATGCCATAAATAGCGTTTGCAAATACAATACCAATCTTATCTTTTGGAGATCATTAGAAGCTTAGGATTTCATCTAGGATAGTTGAGATATTGTTGAACTTGTTTTGAGTGTATGTTTAAATGCATATTCCCGTTGAATTGCGCAAACCGCTTTATTTTTCAAGTATGAAGCTCCTGATTCATTTGATGCAATTTGTTTATGCAGTAGCTCATTCACTATTTCTTAATATCTCCAAGAATTCTCAAGGGAACACTTGTTTTCTTCTAGCTCCTTAATTATTTCTTTTGTGCAAATCAATTCCTGTTATTTGACTTCCATCTGTCTCTTCAATGCTTCATGCATATCCCTGGTCTATTTATCTAGTTGTTCCTTTAGCACTTTGTTCTCTTTTCTTGATTTATTCAAATATTATAGAGTGTTGATCAGTTAAAATTTCCAATCAACATCAATAATATATTAGTCTTCATATTTTGAACTTCCTTTAGTGCGACAAAAAAAGTTCTTAACTTCGGACTTTAACAATGGTTGTGCGAAATCATTGACAATTTTTTCAACTTGAATAATTCCTTTGAGATACTTGAATTTTTATTTTCTTCAGTCTTTCGAGAGGGTAAGTAAATTCCATTGTATGTCCATTCCTTTGTATTTTTTGATATGCTATCTGGAGCTCCTTTAGTTGATGAATTTGCTCCTGTCGATTTTTCATCCTGAATGAGGGCCGTGAACAATACATCTCTTAGACTGTCATCCTTGTCTTTTTTTCTCTGCATTAGAGGAATTTTGGGGTCTAAAATTGGCCTCCTAAGTAAAATAATAAAATAATAGTTAAAATACTAAAATAATAGTTAAAATAACAAAATAATATTGATTAATTTTGGAGGAAGAAAAAAAAAACTACTTTTTGTGTTCGTATTTTCGACATATCTCCCTGTTTTTTTACTCAAATTTCGATCGGGAGAGCTCATTGGATGTGGAATTTGATTCCACATCCAACGAGTACCCACACTGCATAATTTTGACGGACCCCACTAACCCAAAAACAAGAAATACCTGAAAAACGTGATGATGACATCATCATCACATTTTTTCAGGTATTTCTTGTTTTTGGGGTAGTGGGGTCCGTCAAAAGTATGCAGTGTGGGTACTCGTTGGATGCGGAATCAAATTCCACATCCAATGAGCTCTCCCGATCGAAATTTGAGTAAAAGCACAATGAGATATGTCGAAAATACGAACAAAAAAAGTAGTTTTTTTTAATGACAAATATGTCAATTCAACCATTATGGTTGACTTATTTTATTGAAATTCTATTGGTTCTTGAATTCCAACTCACAAAAACTTATTTTGGCACGTTTTCTTATAAGGCCCATTTTAGACCCCAAATTTTCTCTAATGTTACAGTGTCCTACTCGGTGTATAAAATTTTCTTTTTCCTTTGAAATTTCTTTTTGTCAACAATTTTGTTCTGTTGATTCTTTCTTCTTCGTTCATGACAGTATGGCTCTTCCTCACTTTCACTATATCAATTTTATTCATATATGCGTTTTGAAGCAAAATCACCAATCTTGCCACATTTAAAACACTCAAAAGGTAATTTTCCTTTGTACTTACCTTGTCCTCTTTTCAATTTACTCTCAAAGTTAGCCTCTTCTTCATTCATTATGTCAACTATATTCTTACATTCACTTTTGTTGGAAACTGGATTCCCTGTAGCTTTAAAACCAACTTCCTTCCTAGAAACATTCTCAGGTTTTGTTCTCAGCTAATATGCTGCGATGACCTATGGTTTCCACATTTGAAACACTTAAAAGGTAACTTTCCTTTGTACTGACCTTGTCCTATTTTCAATTTACTCACAAAGTTAGCTTCTTCTTCATTCATCATGTCAACTATATTCTTACATTCACTTTTGTTGGACACTGGATTCCCTGTAGCTTTAAATCCAACTTCCTTCTTGGAAACATTCTCAGGTTCTGTTCTCATCCTTGGTAAGGTCATCCAAATCAATTCTATCTTCTAAAATTGACACTTTCAAATTGAATCATGTAGGAAGAGTTCTCATGATATTTTGTACAGCTAAATTTTCTTTTATCGTAGCCCCAAGTCCCATTATAGAGTTTACTATCTCAACCATTCTCAGGAAGTATGTAGCAACATCTTCTTCTTCCTTCATTTTGAGAATTATGCTAAGAGTGTTTGTAATTTGGCCTTATTAACTTTGTCATAACCTTCATAGATACTCCTTAACTTATCCCAGGATTCTTTCATTGTGGTGCACTACATCACTTTGGTAAAGTTGAGATCAACTAGTCCACATAGTTTGACATTTTTTGCTCATGCATTCCATTCATATTGTTTTCTATTTTCTTAGTCAACCATCATTGTTCTAGAGGTTAAGTGCTGATCATTTTATTATGACTCTTCTGCATATTTTGGAAACTCATATCCATCTTCCACTTATTTCCACACATACATACTAAGTGAGTTCAAATAAACTTCCATTCATATTTTCTAGAAGCCATAGTTGGAGCCATCAAATGTTGGAGACCTATTGGTGGAATTCTTGCTTATCCATATATGCACTAGATCCTTCTTCCAGATGTCAGTCTATTACTGAAGACACCCACTATGATACCAATTGTTGGATTTATCTTATTACTGAGAGGGGGGTGAATTAGTAATTATGCATATATGTATATTATTTAACTATAACAGATTTTCACCAAATAAAACATTTCAACATAAACAATATAAACCACGACTGTGCACATATATCTAAAAAATAATTGTATATATATAAATATACGTGTATAATTACATTAATGGGAGATTGTAATTTCCAAAAATGAGCACCCACTCATAAGTTTCAAGATATGACCTGATCCCCAAGTATAATCTGTGGGCTGCTAGCACTGACCTGCAACAATTTCAATCTGCACAAGCACCAACTCATGACATTTAGGCATCGACATAAACAAATATTAGTATGATTGCAAAAACTGTGACTTGTGGATTCAACCATTTTCCTATGGATAACTGCGTTCTCTGGTGTGGAAGCACCAACTTCCGTTTTTTCTCTAGCACCGATTGAAAGGAGGCTACAAACCCCTGTGTTTTATTTGCACCAATAGAAAGGATTCTCCAACACCCTAATTATATTTTCTAGCACCAACTAGAAGGAGGCTCCATCCCCCTGCTATTTTTCCCGTCTGACCTCCTTGATACGAAATATGATGGTATTGAAAAACTACAAATATAGAAATGTCTTATATTTGTGAATATATTCACACTCCAGACCTATTGTCATGTCTTTGATATGTGTCTGAGAATCTGCGTCAACACATATATTTTCCCCAAAAAAATGTGCAAAAATAATTGCGATCTGTGTCTAACTAGAGTTTCCATATCAATCACATTTTCTTTCCTGTAGTCCGTGTCTTCTACTGAGAAGGAACACCACACATACAAAATACAGGTATCATTTTCATCTAACACACTTATTCATTGTTCATTATTGACTGATTTCTACCCTTTGACTCTGCTGCATAAAGATATTCTCTACGATCAATGAGTCATTGATACCCCAAAATTTTTGAAACTTGCCCAAACAGTTATATTATATCTTCATTCTTCACAATCTTACTTCACAACATCCATCTCTTACTTATTTATAATCTTCTTGACTCAATAGATGTTTCCACTTGGTGAAGTTCCTTAACCTTGGACAACGCCTTACTAGATTGCATTTTCAACAAGTTTGTGTCTGTGTCAGCATGCCACCTATAGTAATTCATTTGTGTGTGGTGTATGGCGCACATATGCCAACATCCTTGTGGGACATTTGCACAGAGGTTCATAACTTATGTTCATCTTTTCAAGTCTTCGTGCAACATACCATTTTCTTTGTGGGACTTTCACACACAAGTTTGTTTATTTAATCATAATTCACACATATGGTATTTGTACATGTAATCCATTTTCAATATTCTTCTTTAATTATTATTATATGTGCATTTGCGACCAATTTCATTGTTGTATCTTTATATCAAGTATTTTATTTGATATTTTCTTCTTTGACGTCTAATAATTTAGCCTTTGACATCAATTGTTTTATCCTTTGACTTCAAGTGCTTCATCTGATATTTTCTTCTTTGACATATGATATTTTCTCCTTTGACATCAATTGTTTTATCTTTTTACATCAATTGTTTTATCCTTTTACATCAATGACAATCTATGTTCAGCATGATTATGAAACAATTTTTATAACATGTAGAGGTTAGTGTCTAGTAGTGCAACACACGTTATTTTTAAATGCTTGAGAAATGAAAAAGTTATGGAAAAAACACTAACAATGTGTTTTTTGAGTTGAGTTCTGACACAAGACAAATAGAAAAAAAAACTACATATTTGGAATCTGCAGGAATAATGCTATTTGGGTCTAAAACTTCATAACAAATGATTATGTTTAGCATACTATAGACAGTGCTAAGACATTGGCAAATTGAGAAAATCGGTGAGATTCCTAGTTAGCTATGGTTTACTATATTCCATACCACAAGCTTGTTTAACCTAAAACTAACACTAAATCAGACACATAAGACAAGGGATGACACCCGAACACATGACGAGGCTTGGTCTTAGTGCTAATAAATGTGAGCGTGTTTCTTTTAAATTCAAATATATTCCTCATGCTAAAAAAACTTGGTGGGAAACACAACACGTGGATGTTATAGAACCATAAAATGCATGCACAATATTTACCACTACAAATACATTACATATTACACTAGGATTAGTAAGGGTTAGGGGGAAGGGGGGGATAAATAAAAAAAAGGAGTGGGGGTGAGAGAAAGAGAGAGCAAGAGATAGATA
>LPNX011064696.1:863648-899529 GCA_001517045.1 Pseudotsuga menziesii
AATTTTCCCTCATTTTGAGAAGTATTTTCTTAGCTATGCATTCTTATTTTGATATTGGCAATCATTTTATTTTTAGAAGTTTTGAAGAGAAGCATGAGTTCCTAGAAAAATTTATTATTTTTTAAACCACTCATGGAAAGTGGGGATGCTACACTTACTAAATGCCATATTTTCAAGAAGAAGACAATAAAGGAAATATGGAGAAACCATGTGCTTATTCTGACACCTTGAAGGTACATAGTTTAGGGTTTAGGAGGATAGATAAAAATGGCTTGTATTGTACTTGCAAATTTTTTATTGCTATTGAGTATTTATTATTGAATTGTTGATCCAAAATATGTGTTATTTTCTCCTTAGTATGCTCACAAGAGATGCCCAAAGCATTAGTCCCACAAAAAAGTAGATTCCATATGTAAATTTTGTGAACAAGTTTATAGTATATTATTTCAATTTTTTTTTTTGATCAAAGATTACAATATATATATATATATATACACACTACCTTATTGTAATTTTTTGAATTGGAAATGTATCCATAATTATATTTTCCTTTGTCCATTTTGGTTTTAAAACTTGAAAATTTTGGTGGGAAAACAAACACATACGTGATATATAATTACAAAATGTGCTTGCAATTTTGATTAGAAATTCACGTGCACGATATGAACCACTACAACTTTATTGTATATGACACTAAGGATTAGTAAGTGTTGGGGGTTAGGGGGGTGTTAGCGGGAGTAGGAGAGAGATAGAGAGAGGGGGGTGTTAGGGGATTAGAGGTAGAAGGGGCGGTGTTAGGGGTTAGGGGTAGGGGGAGTAGGATATAGATAGAGAGAGAAGATTTGAACACCTAGATAAGGAAGGTAAGTCTCAAATTATGAATATACTTATGTACCAACTAATACAATAATGATCTTTTAGTGTTAATCCTTTCACACTGCTTGTAATCTGGAAAGGAAATCCCTGATATTTTCTTATTGGTATGAATTTAACTGAAGAATTTGTTTTGGATTTTAAATCACATCACATGAGATAATCAAATATAGGAGTATTGAAGAGATATCATCAAATCAAGGGTGTGATTTCATGGTAGGGAGAGAAGGGAGTTTGCGGAAGAGAAAGAGACAAAGATTGAGGGGATTAGGGTTTTTGGGAGGAGTAGGGAAGTTATAGAGAAGGGGAAGTATAGACGAGGAGTGGGGGTTCATGATAGAGTGCAAGAGAGATGCAGTGGTGATTAGTGGTAGTGGGGAGAGGGATTGGAAGGGACATATATAAAAGGGGTGTTAGGGGTAGGGGGAGTAGTAGGGAGAGGGGTAGGGGTATGATAAGGGGTAGGGAGAGGAGGGTGTTTATAGAAAATAAGGAGAAATAAATCTATGGGTTTAGGTGTTTGGAGAGGATTAGGGTAGTTAGAGAGAATAAGTTTCACCAATTTCCATTTTTGTTCTAAAATGATTTTCCCAACTTCCATAGGATATTTTTTTTACTCTAAACATTGTCGAAATTTCCCATAAGCTATATAAAAACCCTAGAATTTTGAATATTTTTATAGAAGTATATCCAAATTTTATGCATGGAAATTGAATAATTAGTAAGATTCGCCAAATTTTCTACACTGCAAGAAAATTATCAATCCTTAAAATTTTCCTTGATGCTCACAGGATATCCCTAGAGCATTGGTCCCACAAAAAAGGAGATTCCATGTGTGAGGTATGCTATTAAGTTCATGATTCCATGTGTGAGGTAATCAATATTTTTTGATAAAACATTACAATATATATATTATTATTATTATCATTATCCTACTGTAATATTTTGAATAAAAATGTGTCCATAATTATATTTTTCTTCATCTATTTTAGACTTAAAAATTGAAAATTTTGGTAGCAAAAAAAAGCGTACATGATATATAATTACAAAATGTTCCGACGATTTTGTTCACAAAATCGTGTGCACGATATGCATCACTACATATTTATTATATATGGAACTAAGGATTAGTAAGTGTTGGAAATATTGTTGTCATTGATGTCAAAGGAAAGGATATATCATTGTAATTAATTTCAATGACAAGGAGAGACTACATCTATAGATTGCAAGATGAAAATTCTTTTAAATGTTGTTTTTTACGTCCAATTTGGATAACCTATATTTGAAGGATTTTTCAATATATATACCTAAATCAAATTGGAGTATATATTACATGGTTGGAAATCTTGTTCCAAGACCTTTCCAATGGTGTGTGTACGCCTCTCTAAAATTTAGGAATGGGGATATATGAAAGAATCTGTAAAGTCAACCCCATCAAATTGATAAGTCAGCCATGCCAATATATTGTAGAATTGTATGTCAACCCAAAAAGTGATTTTAGAACATTATAAATAAGTGGAATACTCCCTCATTTGTTCATCGATATAAACAATGAAGTAGTTATGGAAAGGTGTGCAATTTTAAGGAGAAAATGAATTTTGTGGGTTTTTGAAGATGGTTACTTGGGTTTTATTGAGGATGTTCTAGATTCTTGAAGATGATTTTGAAGGATTTCTAAGGAGGAGTAGGCACACCTTGTGAAGAGAAATGGATGTTTTGTACATGTTATTCTTTGGTTAAGGAATAACATAGTTACTTTGATTGATGTAAATGATTTAGGGTTATCTTATGTAGAAGAGAGCATGACAAGAGAAATGTAGCAGTTAGGTTATCATTTACAAAACAAGGGCATGATAGGAAGAATGCACGTATTGTGATGAATGTAGAGTAGTGAAGTGTGTCTTGCACAATGAAGAGGGTGATAGTGTGATAGTAATGAAGTTTGTCTTGCTTATTTTAGAGTGTGACAGTAGTTCAAGTAAGACAATGTGAAAGTAGTGAAGAATGTGACGATGTAATAGTTGTGAATAGTGTGATAGTGTGGGAGTAGTGGATTTTGTCTTATGTAGTGCATCCCACGACAGAGTACAATTTGAATACTAGTGAATATTATCTTTTGTAGGACAGTGTGGAATATAGTAGAGAAGAGTGTTCATAGTAGTAAATATTGTCTTGCATAGAAGAATAGTAAATATTGTCTTGCGTAGAGTAGTGTGAGATAGGGTAGAGTAGTAAATATTGTCTTGAGTAGAGAAATGTGTGATAGAGAAGAGTAGTAATTATTGTCTTGCATAGGGTAGAGAACAACATAACAGAGTGTGACGAGTAATTTTTCATGTAGTACATCAATGCATATTCCAAGGAGTTGGTGCTTCCTTCAATTCGATGCTTCCCTCTAGTTGGTGCTGGAGAATCCATGGAGTTGGTGCTTCCTTCTTATTGGTGCTAGATAATATAGGGGGTTGGTGCCTCCTGCAAATCATTGCTTGTAGACTTTAGATATTGGAGTCTCCTGTAGATAAGTGTTTTCAAATAATTATAATCATTGTTTATAGAAATAACATCCTTCAGTGGCTTTCTCCCTTATTGGGTTTCCATGTTAAAACCTTATGTA
This sequence comes from Pseudotsuga menziesii, assembly GCA_001517045.1. Classification (NCBI taxonomy): domain Eukaryota; kingdom Viridiplantae; phylum Streptophyta; class Pinopsida; order Pinales; family Pinaceae; genus Pseudotsuga; species Pseudotsuga menziesii. The sequence continues at coordinate 867,136 of LPNX011064696.1, forward strand.
TCTTGTGTATTGTGCATTTTTCTTGAATATTTCTCAATTTGATTGAAAGATAATTTGAATGGTAAATAAGTTTCTAAAGTGTAAAATTATTCCTATACCAATTCACTCCCCCCTCTCAGTATAGTTGAATATTCCAACAATTGATATTAGAGCAGGTTCCTTAAAGAATAGTTTGACGGCTAGAAGGTAGGTCATTACAGTAGTCATGAGTAGATAGGAAGGTCTCTCAAAAAATAAGAAACCATGGTTTTATGGATCCAACTATGATTTCTATAGAAAAAGAATAGAAATATTTCTACAATCACTCGAACTTGACATTTGGCAGGCAACTAAGAATGGTTATAAAGTTGCAAAGACTCTACCAACAAATTGAGTTGAGAAAAATATCGATGAATGCAATAAAAAAGGTAAAATGAAATATTGTGTGGTCTACTATATTCAAATTTTACAAAATTCATATTGCGTAATTCAACTAAAGAGATGTGGGACAAACTCAAAAATATTTATGAAGGGGATGAAATAGTAAAAAGGGAAAGCTACAGAATCACAGAGGACAATTTGAAAGCCTCAATATGATGGAATATGGAAACATTGTAGCCTAATTTATTTTTGTGGATGAAATAATCAACACCACTAGAGGTCTTGGAAAAGAAGTCAGAGAAAAATAAATTGTACAAAAGGTGTTGAGAACTCTTCCTATGAGGTTTAATTCCATTGTCTTAGTCCTAGAAGATAGAAAGAATATTGACAAAGTGACAATGGATTAACTCCATGTTATGAGATAATAATCGATAAAGAAAAACCTACAAGGAGGGAAGCAACCTTCAAGGATTCTAAAAAGACAATAAGTAGTAAGTTAAAGTCAAGTAAGAGTTCCTATGATGAATCTAATGATGAAGAAGAAAAGTTTGTGAATGAAATCAAGAAAGGGCATCGAAATTACAAAGGTAAGCTACCTTTCAAATGTATTTAATGTGGTAAAATAGGTCACTTTTCTTCTAAATTCCAGGATTATAAAGAAAGTAGAGATAGTGATGATGAGGAAGATCATAATAATAAGGGAGGAAAAAATATGTACAAAGGAGTAAAACTTAAAAATAGGAAAAGGTTCAATAAGAAAAAGAAGTGTATTTATTATAAAGAGGACAACAACTCATCAGATGAAGATGATAGTGATGATAATACAAAATAACTATTATTCATGGCAATAGAAAAATAACTTGAAAATGAAAATTATGAAGATGACATGAGTGTTGAAGTAGACCTTGAAAGGAAACTTATTAGTGATTTAGATAACTTGAGGAAAGCTAAAAAGAAGAATAAACAACTAAAGGAACAATTGCTAAAGTACGAAGAAGAAGTCATTAATAATAATAAAAATTTAGCTAAAACAAGCAAGGGGAATAGAAGAAGACCTAATAGGACAACTGAAAGAAAATGAGAACTTGTGTGAAGAATTGGAGACTAAAATTATCTCCTTGAGAAAGGACCCACAGAAAATAAGTATCCAATTAAGCTACCGACATAAACACTAAAGTATTAAATGAAATCATCAACAAGCAAAGATCATCTTCTGGCAGGTCTCGATTAGGATATGGACAAGAAAATGTTAATGAAGGATCATGCTCAATGGTACATATATGAAGCAGAAACAAGAAGTTAGAATAAGTGCTCAAGAGTTCTATTAAAAAGGAAGAGAAAAATATCAAAATAAATGACAACTAACAATCATCTCACATGAAAGAAGGATATGTTCAACCTATAACTCCTCTTATTACTAGGTATCAAACTCTCCTTTTGGGTCATTGTTATTTTTACAATAATTTTGGTCATAAACCTAAAAATTGTAGAACATATGCAAGAGATTATTTTGAGAAAAATAGAAATTCATATAAAGTGTCTAAGGTTAGTCATGTGAGCATTAATCCTAATGGATCTACGAATGGAATCCACAATCCATTTTTCCCCTTAGAACTGGACATTGAATGCTACAAATGTCATAATTATGGACATAAAGCTTGAGACTATAAATGTCAGCATAATATAATCAAGAATCCTACAAAAATTTGGAAAAGAGAGAAACACTAAGGTAAGAAGAATGTGATCTAGATATACATTCCCAAATAAAAAGAGGTAATTGGTATATTGATAGTGGGTGTTCAAATACATGATGGGAGATAAGTACATATTCTAGATCTTAGAAAAGAAAAAGGAGGTGATGTTTACTTTAGTGATGATGGATCTACAAAAATTCTTGGGAAAGGAACACTAAGCCTTGGGAGTGAAAAAATATAAAGAAAAAAATGTCTTTCTTGGGGAAATTATGAAGCATAATCTTTTCATTGTCATTCAAATGTGTGATCAATGGCACATCCTCACTTTTAACTCTAAGAAATGTAAAATCATGAAGGAAGACTTTGGCATATTGGTGGCAATAGTATCTAGAGCTCCAAATAATGTGTATATCTTAGATGAGAGAAAATAAGAAATTGTTTATATGGGGAAAGTTGGATCTAGAAAAAAATATCGAGTCATATAAAATTTAACAATCTGTTAAATATCTACAAAAGGGACACAATAATACACATCCATAAAATTACAAAGCCCTTAAATTCTATTTGAAAGTATTGTTTATGTGGAAAACAAACAAGTGCGAGTTTCAACACAAAATAATATTCTATAACAAAACCTTTGGAACTTTTGCATTCTGATCTTTCTGGGCCAATGAGAATAAAAAGTGTAAATGGTGAATCTGACTTCATTCTCTTAATTGGTGACTATACCAGAATGACCTGTGTTTATTTTCAATAAAAAATAAAATGATTTTGAGATGTTGGAAGTGTTTAAAGAATCCATTGAGAATGAAAGTGACTTAAAATCTGGTTCCTAAGATTAGATAATGGACGTGAGTACACCTCCAATTAATCTAAGGAATTATATGAGAGACATGGAATTTTGAGACATTTCTCAGCTTCCATAATTCGAGTAGCAGAGAGAAAGAATGGGAATATGTAAGAGATGGATAGAACAATGTTGAATGAATCCAAAATATATAATATTTTGTTTAACCCAAGCAATTTATATTGTTGTCCACATTTTAAATAGGGTTCAAATCATAGTTGACAACAACAAAAATCCCTATGAGATCTGGAAAGGTACACCAACAACTGTTAAACACTTTAGGGTGTTTGGTAGCAAAAACTACATGAAAGGAAATGATGAAAATTTGGGAAAGTTTGAATCCATGAAATTTGAAGGAATATTCCATGGCTATTCTTATAGAATGAAGGCCTATAAAGGTTATAATTTGGGGCTAAACAAGATGGTTGAAAGACCATATGTGAAAATAGATGAAACAATTACTCGTAGATCAATGGCCATAGATTAAGATGATCATCCATCAATATAATAGTAATAATATGAACTACAATAGGAAGAGAAAGAAAGATAATAACAAGTATAAGTACATCAAGAAGAATAAGAATAAACTAGAAGATCAAATGCAAAGGCTCCTTCTAGGTATGTTCAAAAGAACCATTATGAGGATTTAATCATTGGTGATAAAAGTGTAGGTATACAAACAAGAAAGAGGATATTAGAAAGTATTTATGAAGAGGTGCACTTCTCTATGTTGTCCAAAATAGAGACAATTTGTTTTGAGGAATCTAGGACTAATGAACATCTGGTTAATGATGTGGAAGAAGAATTGAATCATTTTGAGAAAAAAGAGACGTGGGAACTTGTCTGAAGACCCAAAAATTGTAATCGCTACTAAATGGGTCTTTAGAAACAAGCTGAATGAAGATGGACAAGTAATCAGAAACAAAGAAATATTGGTGTGCAAAGGGTATACTCAAGTTGAAGGAATAGGATTTGAAGAAAATTTTGCTCTTGTAGCCAAAATATAATCTATCAGAATTTTCTTAGCTTATGCATGCTCCAAAAATATCAAGGTATATCAAATGGATGTAAAATCATCCTTTCTAAATGGAGAGTTTGAAGAACAATTTTACATAGAACAACCAAAAGGGTTCCTACTATTAGAAAATAAAGATTATGGCTACAGATTGAAGAAATACCTATATGGAATAAATCAAGCTCCTAGACCTTAATTCTCAAGACTAGACAAGTACTTGAAGTAAAAAGGATCCGGGAAGGTGTTGGGCCTAGAAATGGCCCCTTTTTGACCACTCTTATCCACCTCTTTTTGCCTCATCCTACCCTATTCTGCAAGCTAAACAGATGTTTTTCTATCACATGAACCCTCAAGTCATAAAGGTATGGTTAATCATTGTCTTATTTTATTAATGCTTAGGATTGTGGTAATCAAGGCTATACATCTTAAATTATGCTAACATATGATGGTTTTATAAAGATATTTCGAGATATAGAGAATACAGGTGTAGCGGGCCGAACATGCCAAAGGAGGGATGGACATTCATTGCTGAAGTTGATCACCATCCATCCCATCGTTGCCCAAAGAATGTGGTCCTAGTGTATTAGTCCATGCAAGCTGTACAAGGGTAGCTGCAATAGATTGCAACAGATTTGGAGGCAACAGTGCACTGTTGCTCAAAAGTAGCTATAATCGGTGGGATATCTTCTCAATCAATCAGGATCATTATTTCTGGGTCGAATAACAGCTTCCCTATATCTTCTACTCTCATCCTGCCATGACTGTAACGGTTTATTGTAATTAGGGCAGCCTGAAGATTAGAGATATTCATGGCTACCCAATAATATGAAGAGGATGTTATGATTGTAATTGTATAAATATGGGGAACTATTATAAGCCAGGGGTTGAACATTTAACCAAATTATTGTATCAACTGTGATTGAGGTTGCATGATTCATCTTCCCTTTTTAATACAAGGAGTTACTTCAGATCTCAGCATTTTAACGTCTGTGATTTCCAGCATCTCTTTGTGAAGGCTGGGCCCACCTTCTCATAGGGATTGCTTAGTTAATTAGGTATCTATTCTATTGTGTGATTGTGTAATAATTTCCTTTCTTCATATTAAGCTGGAATAGTTATTGATTTACAGTGTGTAATTGGATTAACAATAATTGCATTTCTTGTAAGATTGCAGTGGTATGGTGTGATAGTCGACTGTATAGGTAATTGTCCCTTATGCAACTGTGTGATAGCTGTAACAGCCCCGTTCATCCCTAGTTCTTTCAATTGTTGTTTCTGTAGATCTTTGCAGTTTGTTCCTTTGCTTTCATAGTTGCAGAATTTCATTCCTGTACTTTGAATTTCTAGAACAACTGAATTCAATTCACGTCCTTTGGATTTCTAGAATAACTTAATCAGGATAATTGGGTGGATCATTAGATGGTTTGACAATCAGGATTTCATTTTCTGCAAAATTAATCTAGATATTATTTCCTGAATCTTTCAATTCTAGATTAAGAATTGTAAAAGATACTTGTGGCTGTATTCTTGAGAAAGTAAACTAGATTAAGTGGATTATGTGATGAGTGTGGCTGAACAGGAAAGTATGACCATTTACTTACATCAACTTAGTGTTTAAGCATATATAGTGCATATTATCGTTGAAATAAAAGAATTCCTTGGGTTGACAATAAATATTGAACACTCTGTATGTTAGCTTTAATTAACTTGCATATAGGGTGCCCAACATTTTGGCGCCGTTGTCAGGGAAGGATAAGTATTAGACATTATTGTAGCTACATCCAGTAATTGTCTTTATTCAGTCTTCCTCAGTTTTTTGTTTGCATGTTTTGGGTTGCATGAATACAAGAAGGGTACATTGTGACCATCTTATAAATCCCAGAACCCCACGGAATACTAACATTGCAGGTGGTCGAGGCCGTGGGCGAGGTCCAACATTGGGAAGAAGAACATTCATGGACGATATGGTTGATAGAACCAATTCTTCCATCGGGGCTCACTATCAGTAAACACCCATCAGAAGAAGCCTTTCCAACCCTGGAGTGACAGCATTAGGCTCTATAGTGGAGAACACACAAGGAGTTGCAACCCCCTCGAATACCCCTGCAGAGGAAGACATAGTTATTACTACAGGATCTGTTGATCAAGATATGATCTATCACATTAATGGGAAGGTTGTGACTAAAGAGGAGTGGACATAGTTCCATCATAAATTTATCGATTAGTGGAATAATGAAGAGGATAAAACAGAAGAAAATATGAGTAACAAACGTGATTCACAGAGGAAGAGGAAATGGGAGAAAATCATCATCATGAAGGCAATTCCTTTCCTGAAGGGATGATGGCTACACTTCAGTTCCCAATTCAACAACCAGAAGGGGTAGCCCCCATGAAAAATATATCACCATCGGTGTTGCCTTGATTTTATGGAAAAGCAAAAGAGGATCCAGATGAATTTCTTTTTGAATTTGGTATCCTCTGTCGCAGGTATGACTACACCACCAACGTATAGAAGCTGAAACTCTTCCCTTCCACTATGAAGGACAATGCATTACATTGGTTTATGAGCCTAGGAGGTGGAAATGTCACTAATTGGGATAGTATGAAATAGGTGTTCATGGAGAAATATCGGTAGTATTGCAATACCAAGGATAAGAGAGAAGAATTGTTTAAAATGGTACATAAGGATGATGAAAGTCTGGAAGATTTTGTCGAAAGACTTTATATAATGTGCAGAGGGCTGGATAGACTAATATGGGGTTAGATGTGCTCAAAATAATCCTACTTCATGGGATTAGGGATGATTTCCTAGATATGTTAAACCTATTAGGAAAGGGGAATATCTCAAAGGAGTCCTTCAAGAAAATTGTGGAACTCTGCAAACGGTACTCCAAAGGATCTTCTAGGAATAAGAGGCGGGACAAACGGGACAAATTAGAATGTGATGTCTTCGACAGAACTCAGAAGTCATCTAATGGAGGAGCCACCCATGCAAAGATAGGAAATCTCCTAAAAAATTTCAAAACAAAAATGATGAGCTCCATCTGCTTGGAAATATATGTCTTGAGGGAGAAGTAGAAACAAGCAGTAGAGGATCTCACACTAGGTGTATTTTTCCCTAAATGTAGAAAGAACCACCCTCTGAAGGAGTGCTCGCTCAACAAGATAGAAGTTTGTCAGCTGTGTGAGTTGAACCATGACACAAAATAATGCCCATCACTACCTCAAGTGAAGGCTGTTCTATAGGCATCAACTCCAGAGGTGGAACCAGCTTAATTTATTGCACAAAAGAAGCCATGAAAGCCTTGAAATCAAGGTATGACTCCAGACTCGTTTCCATTTTTGAATAACTTGAATAATTGGAATAATATGTAGCACATGAATACACAATTCCCTTCATCTTATTATAATCCTCAATGGTACCCCTCTCAACCTTCAATGCAAAATTTTAACTCTTGGAACCCTTGGGTTCAGCCACCATGCCAACCAAATTCTTGGTCCCCTGGATGGAGGAATTTCCATCCAGGGAAACTATTTCCTCAACAGCTTCCACATCAACCATTTTGTCAACAGCCATACCCTCCTCCATATCCTCAGCCTTATCAACAGTCGCAACTGCAACTCTAGAACAATGCTACCCCCAATATGCTGATACGAATTTAGCTGCCTGCTCAAGCTAATCCTAACCCAAATAATAAAATAGTCCATCAATTTGAGACTCTCAAAATTCCTGCTTACTCCCTTACTCCTGTACCCGGCAATGATATTCGCTTACGATCAGGAAAGGTAGTGGAGCCTTTGATCATTGATAATGTTCCATCCCTATGCATGAGGAAGGGGTGAACCCATAGTATTTATCCAATGCAACCCCCATCATTGAATATGTTGAACATCCTACTAATATGTCGGCTAAAACACATAACAATACATTTATCGACACACAGCCTACCCAGCTGATTAGGGAACCACCGTACCCTAAAAGATTAATGCTACCAAAGGTAGTGGGACAACCTCAGTTTAACCTCTTAGGAGAGTTTAAAAAAAATTATGTTAAAATTACCCTCCTTCAGGCTCTTCAATATGTACCTATCTATGCTAGAACTGTTCGGGATATGTGTACAAGGAAACCGGGAAGGAAACCCAGGGATCCTCCCACTGTTCATGTCATAGGGAAATTATCTGCATTGATAATGGGAAAAACCCTCTTGGCCAAATATGATGATCCTAGGAATCCCACTGTCATTATGCAGATTGGGCATACACAGATACCCAATGTAATGGTAGACTTAGGAGCATCAATTAATGTTATGACTATCAAAACTGTAAGAAAACTTGGGCTCACTAATCTCAGGCCAACTCTCACCGTTTTAGAACTGGAAGATAGATCCACTATTAAACTTGAAGGAATTTTGGATGATCTTGTCATCTCAGTTGATTCTTGGGAGTACCATGTTGACTTCTTGGTTTTACAACCTAAGTCGCAACTAGGAGGACACCCGTTGATCTTGGGAAGACCCTGGTTAGCTACAACTGATGCTTGCATTAGCTGTTGATATGGGTCTATGACCATATCATATGGCACTGAGATAAAGAACCTCACTCTCTATCCTCCAGCTCGACTAAGCTTAGAAGCTAAAACTTTGTTTTGGATGGAGCCAGAGGAAGAAGAGGGCGTTTAGCCATTATTGAAAATAGGGAAGGCCTTAACTTTTAAAGATGAAACTGAAGACGACGCCATTAATAATTTTATCAGTGAACCCACTTATGTTAATAAGAAAATTTATCAGATCCTAAATACCACTCTAAGTGAGGAGGAACAAAAAAATATCATAGAAGAGGCATTAGTCAGTGGCACTCATATAGTTCCAGTATTGAAAAATTTGAAAAGTGTTCCTATTGAGGTAGAGTCTGGAAAACCCATGAATATTAATCCTAGCCTTTCCCTAGATGAACAGAAGTGCCTGATCAGTCTCCTAAAAAAACACAAGGGGGAATTTGCTTGGGAGTACACAGACATGAGGGGTATCCCCTCTAATCTGTGCACCCATCATATTTATATCAAAAGTGACTCCTGACCTATGTGCCAGCCTCAACGATGAATGATCCCCAATCTTAGGGACATAGTGAAGGAAGAAATTCAGAAAATCTTGGAAGCAGGATTTATATATCCCATTTCAGACAGCGAGTGGGTGTCTCCACTCATAATAGTACCCAAGAAAAACAGTAAATGGAGAGTCTGTGTGGACTATAGAGAGTTGAACAAGGAAACACAGAAAGATCATTTTCCCCTACCTTTCAATGATCAAGTACTTAACACCTTATCTGGGAAGAAGTTCTTCTCCTTCCTAGATGGGTTTAGTGGGTATAATCAAATCTAGATTGCTCTTGAAGACCAGGATAAAACTACCTTCACCTGTCCCTGCGGAACTTTTGCATATAGAGTGCTCCCCTTTGGCTTATGTAATGCACCAGCAACATTTCAAAGAGTTGTGATTGGCATATTTTCAGAATTATTTAATGATAGCATGGAAATTTTTATGGATGATTTTACTCCTTATGGTAGAGATTTTAAGGAAGCATTGAAGAATTTGGAAAAGGTTTTAACTCACTGTGAACAGACCCAGCTCTCTTTAAGCACTGAAAAGTGCCATATGATGATGAGTGAAGGAGTGGTGTTGGGGCATTTCATCTCTGCTGATGGAATCCAAGTGGACCCCTCAAAAATTAAGGTAATAAAAAATATACCTTCTCCTGTAACTCAAAAAGAAGTGTGAAGTTTCTTGGGGCATGCTAGGTATTACCGAAGATTTATAGAAAATTTTTCCAAACTTGCCTCTCCTTTGTTTTCAGTGTTAATGAAGGATGTGCAATTTGTTTGGAATGAGGCATGCCAGACAGTGTTTGTTAAACTTAAGGAGAAGTTGTCCATAGCTCCCATCCTAAGAGGACCCAATTGGACCCTGCCTTTTCACATTTCTTCAAATGCTTCTGATACTGGCATTGGAGCAGTTTTAGGACCGCAGGATGGTCAAGCACCTTATGTGGTTTACTATATTAGTAAAAACTTAGCCCCTACTGAACTTAATTATACTGTTACTGAGAAGGAGTTTTTAGCTATTGTTTACTCCATTAACAAATTTCGACATTATATAACTGGATATCCTACATTTGTGCACGCTGACCACTCAACCATCAAATATCACTGGAGTTTTAAATGAATTTTGTAACTATACATATGGAATGGTGATTTGTTGTAATAATATTCTCCCAACTAATTCTAAAAGAACGAAATATTACCTGGTGATAAATAACACTTACGCTTGTTCAATGCACTATTGTTTATTAACATGTTGAACAATTGTCGACTCAATGTGTTAGCATGGGGGACATGTAGCCGTTTCTACATGTGCACTAGGGATACTTTAGTCTTGCTCTTATTTTTAATTGATGATTATGCATTTCCCAGGGGTTTCCCAATATACACATTTAATGCTAAATCTAAATCTAAAGGTAAATACCTAAATCTAAAGGTGAATACCTTGAACGCCCTCCTTAAGTTGTTGAGAATATTTGTGTATCATCATTCTTATATGTATCTTGTCAACGACAATGCAGTGGCATAAATTGCCCCTTATCCACACTACCAATCAGAGCATTTCCCAGGAGTTTTCCAATATACACATTTAATGCTAAATCTAAAGGTGAATGCCTTGAATGCCCTCCGTAAGTATATGTATCTTGTCAAAGACAATAGCACGACAATACTATGTAGTGGCATAAGTTGTCCCATATCCACACTACCAATCAGAGCTTGTAGGACCTGCTAGAGTGCATCCTCCACCGATATATGGGAGGAGAAATAAGCAGTGCCGGTTCCCTCTATCCTCTGGTCTGCCTTATCGCCTATTTCCTCCTCGACTGAGTCTCCTTAGTGGTAAAATCCATAAAATATAGGATATTGTAGTTTAATTTTAAGAAAATAATTTCGAGTTTGTTTTTTCTGAAATGATTGATAATTTTTTATATGTGTTTTATATTTGAGATAATAAACTACAATTAAATATAAACAATATTTAAGACAATCCAAAAGTTCTTCTTTGAAATTATGATTTTTTTTTGAAATTATGAAAATTTACACAAATATTGTCTTAAAACCCCTATTTACCTATTTATGTAATAAAACAATGCAACACTATCATTCATATTAAGTCACTTTTTTTGAAATTATGAAAATTTACACAAATATTGTCTTAAAACCCCTATTTACCTATTTATGTAGTAAAACAATGCAACACTATCATGCAAATTAAGTCACTGTATCATCATATCAATTTTGGATACATTGTCTTTTGCACAGAAGGGTCTATCATGCAAATTAAGTCACTGTATCATCATATCATATCAATATCAATATTTTTGCACAGAAGGGTGTATATTGAGGGTGTATATTGGATACATTGTTTTTTTGCACAAAAGGGTGTATATTGTGTAGAGCCGTCAATAGAGATGCCACATTATTCTGCATGCCCAACTATCACCAACGCAGATTAGATGTTTCTAGTCATGTAAACTTTTGTGCTGAAGAAAACTTATGCAGGGGTATTGAAAAACATGATTTGTATTCTCCTATGAGAAAATCTCTACAGTATTCAAACAAATTGAAAATCACTTGTTATATGGGCAATAGAGGGGTTGCGTCAATTATGTCTGAGCACAGAAGTGGAAATTCAAGTTCTAAGCCAATGTACACTTGTTTTGTTTGGATGCTGCTCAATGTGCTTGGAATGAGCACAGTGATAAATTACATCATCAAGGATATTTATTGAAGGATCGCCATATGGATACAAAGATTCCCATTTTGGTTCCGGGGCCTAGAATGCTTCATATTAAATTCATTAAATAGTCTATAACATCGCATGATACATCACATATTCCCTTAAATTCCATTAAATCGTAGTACATCACATGATTTTATTAACTCATTCCATAAAAAAAATCATAAAATTCATATTACATCACATGATTTTTATGGTAAAAAATTTCCGTAACTCTCATAAAATTCATATTACATCACATGATTTTTATGGTAAAAAAATTCCATAACTCTCAATTTATCTAAATAACTAAACAATTGATCTAAATAATTTAAGCAGCAATGAATTTGATTTTTAATAAATGAATTCAATTTAAGGGAACACGTGTAGAACAACACATGATGAAAATGCTTTTGAGGCTGAAATCACACATCATGACTACAAATTAAAATCATTAGAACCAAGTCTTTGCCGACATTTATAGGGGTAAATGCCTAGGGATATTACCAGATGCAAATTACTTAATTACTTACTTCCCATGGCAGACAAGGGAAGGATGCACTAGTAATTTGTGATAGATAAACTCGTCCACTTCTACGCTTTGTAACTTTCCATGCTTGTCCCCAAGAGAAAGCAAGGCTTGTCAACGTTCAGAGAAAATATAATTTACAATATTTAAGAGAAAGCAAGCCTTGTCAACGTTCAGAGAAAATATAATTTATTATTTTATATATTTCTAGATAGTGTACTGCATATATTTACCTTGTCGAATGGTTCATTATCGAGCAACAATATATCCCGGTAATTGGTCACTTAGGTATGAGGAATGCTGCGAAGACATAAAATTTATTTTTTAGTGAAAAAAGAAATTGTTTCTATATATATATCCAATCTCAGAAATCTTTGCAGTGCGAAAATCAACGGTAAGTTATTACAATTCAGTTTAGCAGGTTTAGAAAATTTACCTAAAAACAAGAGTGAAGATTGTCTTCAATTTCTTCATCATACCAAATTTAGCTACGTCGTATGTCTTCGAAAGATCTGTTTCTAATCCTTGGCACTCCATTGGAAACAACAATTGTGGTAATCACTATGAATGCCCATTTCCATTCCGTTTTCATTGATCCAAAATCCATTTGTTGCTGCTTCACTCATTTTATATGTTGTAAAGCTGGGAGAAGTCAAAAGGGAGCAAGAAAATGCTAAAGATGTTGGAAGAATATAGTAAGAGCGAAGGCCGAGTTTGAAGACGAGAAAGGTAGAGGGGTCTTATAGTAAAGTGTACTCGCATAGTTGAGAAAACTCCCAATGTAGAGGAAAGTTTGGAAGTTTGAACCTGTCATCGGAGGTATCATCGTCAACAGAACTGTTGAATCCGACTGGATGAGATTCCTCTTCTTCTTGTGTTATCTGGAAACTCTCGGCCATTTCTCGGGAAATCCCTATTTTATAGACAATGCGTGCCTCTTACCAAGCGAAGGTGTGTGTGCATGCATGTGTTTAGAGGAAGAATTGTGAGTATGCATAATTTTGTGATCTCTATAAGGTGCATGTACCCCATGTAGCAGCTCAAAAAGACCAAAAACCTAAAAAATATCTAATTTAATTCAAGTTTGACATTGTTTTAGACATCAAAAGGTTTCAAAGCACTCAAACAAAGCTATAAAAATAAGCTAGAGGAAGTCATATAGAGAAGAATTCAATGAATTTTTCCCTAGTGGAGTCCTTGGTTTTGTTCAGGAGAAAAAAACCGATAGTTAGGGTACATTGTAATAGATAAAAAAGAGAGATAACATACCCAATTCCCTAGGATTAATTACCAATAGCCAAATAGCCAAGCGATCTATAGAAAAGGAAGAACGAGGCACCTCGATCCATATGGTTGTCGTATAGCTTCCTCCCATGCACTAATCCTAACCAATCCAATCAAGGTATCCATAACCTACACACAAGAGAAATAGCACCTTCCTCAAATATTATGAGGAACTAACAAAACTAATCAAAACACAATTCAAATTGATTATAAGTTAATCCCTATTAATCTATAAACAATATAAATCCCTTAAACTCACATGCATCAATATAATCAAGCATCGAGTAATATACTGGGGGAAGGGGGTGAAATAGGAGAGATATTTATTGATTAATAAAAAATAGAAAGTACAATTAACTCATCCTATTGTCAACTACTTCCAGATGCTTCGTCAAGATCCCTTTGAACCTAAGCCACGTATTCCTTGAACTTCCCAAACTTAGAAATCCTTCTTGAATATGATGGAGAAATCAATTTTGAATAGAGAATTCATCACTCGAGATGATGTAATCTTAGAAACAAGGGTTTCTGAGGGGGGAGAGGCATAGAAACTTAGAATAATTGGACCTATTCTTCTAGCATAATGACAATATGAGTGTAAGTTCCCCTATTTCTCAAATGAATGCTTTATTTGTACTTTGTTTGGCATGGTTGAGATAGTTGGAGGGTGGTTTCAAGAAGTTACAACTGAGAAATTTCAATAGAAATTATTCATATTCATGAATTTTGTGATTTTTTTTGCACAATTTTTAAGGCACATGCTCCAAGTTTCTTAATGGAAAGGAGTGTGCACACGTTCCTTTCTCCAAGGAATGACACATGTGCCCCTCAAAATATGGGTTTTTAGTGTATACTGGGTTGGATGAAGTTGCTAATGTCTCGTGAGATGGGTCCATTAGCCATAAAGATAGGGATGTGTCAAAGCATATTATAACACTTTTCCACTATGATGTATGTGTGCACACTTACTTTGGTTTCACTCCCACTTTTGTTACAACTATATCATAGTAAGAATCAAGATATTTGCTTCAAGAGTTCTTTCCCCTAATTGTAACATCCATTCAATACCAAATGATTGACTAAATGAGGGAATTTCAACTTCGTAAATGGATTTTAGACAAATATGAGAAAATATAAATAGGTTTTCTTTTTTGACTTTAGACTCCACAATTTATTAGATTATGGGGTCAACAATAAAATTTGAATTTAATTAGGCACCTATATCCATTTTATAACCTACACTTCTTAAAGGCCTTGGTATATTAATTTTATCTCCAATCACTCAACCATGCTATAGGTCCCATAGGCTGAAGCACAACGGGAGTTTTTATCATGGAGTATGATTTATATAAGGGTGAAAACACGAAGTTGCTATACAATTTTTTGAGAATTAGGAACACTAAAAGTTCAAGATCATCAAAATGCCAACAACAACAAAAAATGTAAAAATTCACACGGATTTTCCTTGTATTGTCCTCTTCAATAGGGTAGTTTTAGTTTGTATGATAAGAGTCACATTTAAAAGAGAATGGGAGGACACAAACATGTGTCAATAAGGCACCATTTTTTAAACATATGTTAAAATTCGAAAAAAATAGTGTTTAGGTCTAAAAATCCTCAACATATAGTCCACTGCAAACTATAATATGTGTAGATTATGAACTTACATTTGGTTTTTGTAAAATGAATAATCATATCTAAAAAAAATGAAGAGCACACAGGTCACTCATTATCCAAACCTAAAAATATAGAGAATATATCATTGGTGCCCATCAAAATTTTCATACTATATGTCCATAAAAAAAATTCAAAAAAGTTATGAGTATGAAGCTAATAGAATTCTCTAAACCTGTTGTGTTTACATCAAGGTGAAATTCCTAAGGGGGATATGGGTTTGAAAGGGTTTAAGTTGAAAAACATAAAAATTTGAAGTTTTTGTCAAACAACAGGAAAACGTGTATACCAACTTCATGTTTTTACCCACAAGCTTTAGAGTTAGCCTATCTACGTTGTCCATATGACAACTTCAACCATTGGCCAATCCTTCTAGTCCCATGATTAAGTGTCAAAGAAGTGCGTGACCTTTTTTGTGCCTCCTCGAAACATGTTTTTGGTTGAGAACTAGGGGAATTTTACCAGTGATTTCCCTACATTAAATTAAAAAATAGGCAACGAGCCTTAGATGGATTTCGTTAAAGTAAAGGCCTATGTTGAGAGAGCCACTGGATTCACTTCAATCTAAGGCTTGATAGCCTTTCATAAATTATAGATACATTTTGCAACAATTTAATGTTTATCCCACTTTTATATGAGCGAGTGTAATTAAAAGAGTATGGAGATTCAATATTTGTCATATAATTATAATATAATAATAGTATTATATACACAAGAAATAATTATATATTAGATATACAACATGTATAATCACATTACCAAATATAAAATGATAACAAAGATAACAAAAATAAATTGACAATTTTTCACACTGCTTAAGTGAGTCAATTGAGGTAAATATAATTTCAAAGTGAAAAATCATATTGTAGTACACACACCAAAGAATAATTTATGCATGATCAAATGCAACTTAGAATATTAGAAATCAATTCCTTCTAATCTCAATTGATCCAATAAGAAACACATCTCCGTGTGCTCATAAATCAATTTAAAGATGCCAAATAATGTATATAATGATTTCCAACAAGAACAAGAATTTTTCTTGATGTGTTCTATAGTTATAGAAAAAAAGAAAACACATATGAAGTAGCATCATTGACCTACCATGACATTCATTTCCATACACCACTACCCCCTATCACCTTAGGCCCTTAACCCTTAAACCATATAACCCCACAAACCCCTTAAGCCACATATTCCTATTAATGCATAATCCATATAACACCCTTACTCAACCCACAAAATCCCACTCTAACCCTATTAATGGATAACCACTATATCCCTACTAACCCCAATTATACTTAAAACCCAAACTCTTATAAACCACATACTCATGAATATCTATAATAATTTCACTAATCTTTGAACCTTAACCCCTATACTCAAATGCACATCCCTTAAGAAATATGTCCTTAATATTTAATGTGTAATGAACATCCATTAAGCGATGTTTCCATGTCTAATAAATTTCACTTAATGGATGTACATTAACTTTTAATATCTATTGAATGCCCATAAGAAACGTTTCTAATATTGCAAGTATAAGATAACTGTCGAATGTACATCTCTTAAGAGACATATAATTAATAGTTAATATCTAATGAATGTTGATTAAGCAATGTTCCCATGTCCAATCAACATCACTTAATGGACATACAATTAAATTGTAACATTTAATAAATGTCCTTTAAGGGGCATTTTTTCAACATCCCGAGTATAAGAAAAGTGTCGAATGCAGTACTCCTAAGAGACATATCATTAATTCTTAACATCTATTGAATATGTGCTTTAAAAACAATGTTTAGTGTATCTTAAAATTTCCAATACATGGCCTTTAAGAGATATTTGTCGCATGGACTATATGTTGGTTAAGCAATATTATTGCACCGAAAGTAGCGAGATGCTTTACAACTCAGTATGGGGCAGATGTTGTCATGTTCCTAATTAACATTATGCTACCAAAATAAAAAATAATTAAAAAAAAATTCATGTCTATTCATAAAATAAAAAATAAAGCCAGGCTTATAAAATACAAATTTAAAATCAAATAATAAAATTTGTTAAAAAATCCATGTGGTTTATAAAATAAAAAATATAAAACATAGATCAAATATAAATATGGATCTATCAAGCACATAGAGGCATCAAATTTCTTGAGGTGTAAATTTTTTTCTCGATGCGTATAAAATTTAAGATTAAAAAAAATTACACTTAAGAAATTGGATCCCTCTAGGTGCTTGATAGATTTAAGATTGATTTATGTTGATGAATGTCCAACTAGTTGGTTAAGTGATGTGGCATCAAAGCTTCAACATTGAAAAGTGACACTATCTCAATAATGTCTAAGCAATGTTTAGCAATTTTTTTCAATGTTTACTGGACACAAAAAAACATCAAATTGATGTCAAATTTTGGCCCAAATGTAGCAATGCATCCGCCATTATTTTTCTTCTCTTCTTATCCCTTCACCACCTTGAGATTTCATTTCCCTTCCTATCTTTTAAACTTGTCATCATTGCTTGCTTGCAAAGTTTTCTTTCCTAACTAACCACGTGTCCTCTCATAATATGTGGATGGAGTTGGATACATAGGGTTTAGGATTTATCTTGCCTCCATACGAGCCCTATGATTCTTCTATATCATCCCATTCAAGGTATCATGATTTTAAATTAACACAATATATGGATCTTAAAAACATGAGAAAACAATTTATAAGAATCGAGATAAAACAAAATTTATAAAAATAATAATCTATTTTCAAGGTCATGACCTAGTGATATACAAATTTGGAAAATGAGATCCCTTATTTGTGGGACAGGGGACACACTTTGTGTTGCGATTTGACTGCTCTATAGACCCTATCCTCCTGGAGATTCGAACCTATAATCTCCTAGAAAAAAACACTTGTTCTTTACTATTAAGCTTATACAACCTATTCTTCTAAAATCATTAAAAAAAACATATATCAATTTATTCTAAATTTAAAAATTAAAAAAAAAAATTAAAATTTATTATATTAATACTATATCTAAATGTAATTGTAATTACTTAAAAGTTATTTCCCTGCCAGGTTATAAAATATCAACGGAGTGTACCTCTTTATGTACCACATTTTAGTAAACATGCATTAATAATGAGAAAGCCATGTTATAAACTATCAATAATGAGAAAGCCATGTTATAAAATATCAATGAAGTGTACCTTTTTTTTAATAAGAAAGCCATGTTATAAACTATCAATGGAGTGTACCTCTTTATGAACCACATTTTAGTAACCATGCAATAATAATGAGAAATGATGTTCGTAATTAAGTTATAATTAACCTACATCCATTTTTTATATTTTATAAATAGTTTTATTTAATTTTTATAAATAACTTTATTAAATTTTATTTTTAGTAATTGTTAAAATATAAAAAATATGTATATATAAACAAGTGATTACATTAATAAATCAAGTACTTACAAGTAATTATATATATATATATATTTTTTCAAATATAATTAATGTTATTAAAATATATAAAAAAAATTATATAAATAGGGAGGTCACTAGTTCGAGCCTTGAGTTCTCCGGGGTTAGATCTTTTGATAGGACTGTTTACCACTTCTACCATCCACGAATGTGGGGAAATATTGCTAAGTTTCCATGAATCTTTCCATCTGAAAAAAAGAAAAATTGGTACGTGGTCTCCATAATGTCAACAAAGAGGCCCCATGGCTCGTAGCCTCGTACCCTTGTTTTCTTCTCGGATATTATTTCACCCTCGTACCTTTTTGTTTTCTTCGTTAGATATGATTCTTTTTTAGGTATCATTTCAAAAGAAAGCATCGAACATTTTCGCAAATACTCCGAACTGCCCGAAATCATAAATGATTGGATTGAAATCCTATCTGATTCACACAAATGAATGCGGGGGCCAGAGCATCTGTGGTTCGCTAGAAAATGGTGATGTCTAGAGCATGTTGCCTCACAATTGCCAATGCACCATTATATGAAGGGAAGGGATTGCCAATTGCTATAATCAACCTGTTGCTGTGTCTGCTAGCTCTACAGTGTTGAAGTTTGAACTGGCTGCCATGGGAAGCTCAAAGTCTCATGTCGTGATCTTTCCCGGACCAGGAATGGGCCATCTCATCCCGGTCGCTGAGCTTGCCATCCGCCTTTCGGAGCGCCATGGATTCTCGGTCACCTTCATTTCCTGCAAATGGATGTTCTCCCCTCCTCTCATGGCAGCCTGCTCGGACCGCATCACGTCCTCAGGTCTCGACATTAACTTCGTCCAGTTGCCAGAACAAGAGATCACAGAAGGCGTAGAGCATATGAAGATGGAAACTCACGTATCTAAGCTTATGGAGAAATCAAAAGAATCAGTTCAAAGTGCTCTCGGATCCCTCGCCGACTCTGCCCGGCCCGTCTCTGCTTTTATCACTGATTTTTTCTGCTCCACTGTGTTCAGTGTGGCCGCCGAGCTCCGGATACCCACATACGTATTCTTCACTTCCAATGCTTCTCTGCTCTCTTTAATGTTATCTATTCCAAAGCTCGTCTCAGATATTCCAATTTCGTTCAAAGACGCCCAGTTTCCGATAGAGGTACCGGGACTTCCACCGCTTGCTGGCACAGATCTTCCGCCTCCGTATCAGGACAGGTCCGATGAAGCCTTTTACTGGGTCGTTTACCATTGCTCGAGCCTCTGGAAAGTGGCAGGAATTTTGATAAACACCTTCGAGGAGCTGGAGCCTGAAACGATGAAAGCTCTTGTGGAAGGAAATATATCTAATCCAACTCAAGCTGATCGATCAGTTCCCCGTTTTTATCCAGTTGGGCCGCTCATATCCTCATCACCTCTTGAGTACAATGACAAACATGTTGAAGACGGCAGGGAGGATTGCCTCAAGTGGTTAGACAGCCAACCGCCTTCGTCCGTTCTGTTCGTTTCCTTCGGGAGTGGAACAGCTCTGCCGACCGCACAGGTGACTGAACTCGCCTTGGGACTGGAAGCAAGCGGACGTCGCTTCCTGTGGGTGCTGCGCAATCCGTCAAGCAGCTATCTCTCCATAGAGGAAACGGACCTTTCCCTACTCTTACCCGAGGGATTCGAGAATCGAACCAGGGATCGAGGACTCGTTGTTGCTTCATGGGCGCCTCAGATTCCTGTTCTCTCTCACCCATCCACTGGCGGTTTCATTTCTCACTGCGGTTGGAATTCTACGTTAGAGAGCATCTCACATGGAGTGCCCATCATCTGCTGGCCTCTTTTTGCTGAGCAAAGGATGAATAGGCTTTTACTGCTTAATGAGTTGAAGGCGGGGATAGCAGCAAAGATGCGAAGAGATGGATTTGTTGGCAGAGAAGAAGTGGAGAGAGCAGTTAGGCAGTTGATGGAAGGAGAAGAAGGCAAGAGGGTAAGGGAGAGGATGAAAAAATTGAAGGTGAAGGCCGTGAGTGCGTTGGAAAAAGGGGGCAGTTCATACAAAGCCATGGCCGCTGCAGTCTCTGAGTGGACAACAAATGCAAACGCAGAAAACTCGGGCACTGTAAATATTCCCCATACAATATAGATTTGCAATTATCAGCAAGGTCGAAATCGAATTGGGCCATGATCTATACTTCTGTAGGTGCGTGTATGGTTTGAATGTGCTTGTCAAATTGTTTTTGTTTACATAGGGATGTAAAAGGATACGATCAGAGTTCTGGCAGAAAATAATATAAGATTGTCTTATATCGCTTATACAAGTAGAAAGACCGTGGAAATTTGACAAATCTGTTTGTCGAATTGTATGGCTATTTTAGCTCACAGTTTCAGTACTGTATTTTTATACGTTTATTCATGTTAATGTTGTATCTTACTGTCCATTAGTAAAGTACGGTTGAAGGTTGCTAAATGGAATAATCTCTACATGTTTATTTTTGGACTGTTAGGTTCATTGTTCAGCACGGAAGAATTCTGGTTAAATGGAATAATTATAAAGATTTATTTATTTATTTATTTATTGTTACCTAAATGGAATCGTTCTAGAGATTTATTTATTTATTTATTTTTGCTTATTTATTTATTTATTTTTGCCTACTTGGATGCTGGAAAGTTATGATGTTCATTGTTCAACATTGTAAAAAATAAAAGACTCTTGTTTATATGTATTGATGACTCTAAAAAGTAGCCTTTTATTTTTAATAGCTTTTTTTTTTCCTAAAAAGTTAGGTTCATTGTTCAACATTGTAAAGAATAAAAGAATCTTTAACTCTGGTTTATATCTATTGATGATTCTAAAAAGTAGCCTTTTTATTTTTATTAGCTTTTTTTTCTAAAATGTGAATTTTCTATCACATATATTGTAAATCTTGATTTCAATATAAAATATGTTTTTTTAATGGTTGAGATATTTTTCATGTTTAATAAAAAAATCAAATTATTTTTAATACAAAAAATTAAGTTTGTTTATTAAGTGTAAATGTAGTAGGTTATAAATATAGTTTATTAAGTTGGTTTATTAAGTCACAAATGTATTAGGTTATAAATACAGTTTATATAGTATATAGTATATGTTTTAAAAATTAAATAAATTTTGGAATAAATATTTAAATTTTTGATTAAAAAATGTTGTATCATGGACTATCATGTAAAATTGAGTAGTATTATAGAGGAGCACCCTAATAATAAATCCAATTTTTCTGCTTTGTGGACTTTAGGAAAGCGTTAGATATTGTTTTTAGAAACAACATTTGGAAGAGGTTAGAAGAGCTAAAGATTCCTCTTGGGTTGAGAGCTACTATGATAAGACTTTACTAGACTCTCATAACCAAATTCAAGAATAGTGAGAAGTGGTCAAAAGAAAATAATTGTAATATTGTAGTTATACAAGGTTGGCCCCTCTCTCCTACCCCTTTTTGGCATTTACATCGATAAGTTAGAAGGTTTTTTAGAGGAAATGGACTATGTCGACATGACCTTAGCTGGAATCGTCACCATCCTTCTTCTTTATGTTGGTGATATTATTCTTATGGCGAGATGCCCCTTTGACCTTGATAAACAACTAATAACTCTCAAGCATTTCTGCTCTAACATGGGTATGACTTTTAACACTCACAAAACAAAAGTAATGATTATGAAATCCAAGAAGGTCACTTATGATAATTTTGTTTATGACAATAAGAACTTGGAGGAAGTTTCCTCCAATAAATATCTTGGAATTGATATTCATCACAAGCTCCAGTGGAATGCATCATTGTAAAAATGATTAATGGAGGATTGAAAACTTATTTGGTCTTGAAAACAATTGTAAATCAACAAATCTTGTGATGTGGGACAAAAGAAGTTCCTCTTCGAAACTCTCGTCACTCCCGATATATTACATGGTTGCGAAGTTTAGGGTTGCAACATCTCTAGAGAATCCTGGAAAAAGATCGAGCAAATCCAAAAGCATTTTATAACTTATAACCTTCGAATTAAAAGCAATACTCCTTATCCTATTATTTTTATAGAAGCGGGTCATCCCCCCATTGAGAGCATTGTTATGGAAAAGTACTTGATCTACAAGTACAAGATGAATGGCATGGGAGACTAAAGACTCCCTAAAATTGCTTTAAAATCTAGCCAAGACTACTTGTGGCTTAAGAGAGGTTGACATAAAGCTAGCATAGTTTGGCAAAACCATTGGAGGATAGACGAAAATGCAACTTTGCAAGATATCATCTTAGGAAAGGGTGTAACAACTTCCCCTTAGAAGTCTGTAACAAATTCCCCGTAGAAGTCTGTAACAACTATAAAATAAAATATTATTTAGATTAGTTAATTATCTTAGGAAAGGGTGTAACCCTTCTGTTTACATGCTCAAAGCCTATAAAGGCGAGATTCCCTTGTAATTATTAAATCATCCAATATATTATTATTACTCATATTCATTACTAAAATGATAGTTGGATTCGACTAATGGACAACCGGATTCAGTTGCTCCATTTGGTATCAGAGCTCGGATTCGGCTCCTTCGACCTGAGCTTGGATTCAGCTCCTCCAACACTCAGCTCGGACTTGGCTCATCATTTCTTTTCCTCATTTTATTTCTGCTGCTTACTCCTCCCTCTCCATTCCTCCACGCTTCCCCACACCCTCGCGCACCTCCTCTTCTTTGTGCATACGCAATTCTCTTCATGCCCAATTCCTTCCTCTACGCTCCCATCTTCGCCTGCACCTCTCTCTGCTCAAAATATTCCTGGCCATTATCCCTCATTTCACACCCAATCGTAGCACGCTCTTTCCACTACTCCCCATCGTTGCACTCTCCTTGTGTTTGCTTCCCAGTTCCTTCTCCCTCCACACCGTGCGCGACATCCCTACCTCGCGCAACCACATATCACCATTTCCACTTGCACCTCCCTCTCCCACGCGCCCCAGTCCATCCTTCCACTTACATTACCTCTCACTGCTAGCATACCCTCTCTCCTGTGCGAGCCCACTCATTTCTATTCCCGCCACTGCTCATACCCCCGCACACTCTTTCCTTTACATGCCCCTTCCCCCACTCTGCGCAACTCTCCACTAGTTGTTGCTAAACCCATCGCCCACTTATTTTCCCACCCTACACTCCATCGCCGGACCATCTCTCCATCTGCACAGCCTTACGCCATCTCTATCTCCCTCCACCAGCAACAGTCTCCATTCCTTCCAGTCGCAGTCTCCACTCCATTTCCATTCTCTCCTCTCATCACCATTCTTTCCCGCGCACCAACCCTGACGACCTCCCATTCCACGTTCTCCCTTCTCTCCTTTGCGTTCTCCATCCTCTCATCCTCTGCGCGTATTTCTCCTCCACGTGAACCCTAACCTGCAACCAAAAAAATGACCAAACAGTATTAATAAAAATAGCATATTATATATAATAATAATAAATTATTATTATATTATAATATTTATTTAAAAAAACACTATATAACAAATATTATATATATAGTTAAAAATCAAATATTATATCTTTTATTATAATATTTGTTTAAAAAAAAAACTATATACAAAATATAATATAGTGTATAAAAAAATATAATAATAATAATATTAATTAATTAATTAATTAATATATTATTAGCCAATATAGTGTGGAAATACACACCTCTACATACAAGGTCCAAGACCATGGAGGAACTAAAAGAGAAGATTGAAAAAATGGAGAAGGACATCAAGTCTCTTGTCGATAACCAAGAAGGCTTGAAGGAAAAGATGCAAAATAACAATACATTACTCAAAAACGATCTTGTTTTGGTACTAGAAAGAAGGCTCGCTGACAAACTTGACATCCTAAATGAAAAACAAAAAGACGTGGATGACAAAATGAGTACCATAACGCAAAACATAAACACCTTAACACAGAACATGAGCACCATGACATAGAACCATAATACATTAATCGAGATGTTACAAAGGCTCATACCCAGTCCAAGCCAAGTCAGCAATTCACACATGCTAGATGCCTCATTTCATGTTGCCACCCAGGAAATGCTTGCAAAGAATCAAGAAGAATTGCAAAAAGAAATAAAGATTAACAATGCGATGCTTGAGCAAGAGATAGAAACACAAGTACTACCAGATATGGAGGCACGATTAAACAACAAAATAGATGATATAAGTAAAATAGTAGAGAAAAGAAAAAGAAAAAATCATCGCCAACAACGAAGCAATTCAGATATGTCACTTTCATCGTCCAATAGTTCCGAGCCACCATCAAACCATAAGGCAAAAGGAAATCAACGTCGTCTTTACAAAGTGCACCCACCTAAGGCAAAAATAGACTCTGTCGAAATACAATGGGAGTGAAGACCAATGTGTTGCTTGGCTGAACAAAGCAGAAGAATACTTCGACATTTACAACATTCAATCTGACGAGGAGAAGGTGAAATATGCGTCAATGCATATGGAAGGGTACGCCTATAATTGGTACTTATGGTGGAAGAGAGATAATTTTACCTACACCTGGAACTTGTTCAAAAATGATTTTTTTAATAGGTTTCAAGGAATCAAAGAAGATGAATTTTTCAGTAAACTTACCAGACTACAACAAGTCAGAAACGTTGAGGAATTCACACATCAATGGGAATCCTTATCGACACGAGTATTTGGGTTGTCTGACAAGAAAAGACTCAAAACCTATTTAGGAGGTCTTAAACCACACCTCCAAAAAGAGTTAAAGTTACATGACATACCTAATGTAGAAGTAGCAAGATGTAAAGCAAAAGCCGCAGAACTCAAATTGGAAGGAATAAAAACAAAAGGCGATAGCCATTATCGACAAGAAAAAGAGACACAATGTAGGTATTGTACAGATACTTGGTCTCTCGGCCATCAATGCCACAAACCTCAATCATACGCCTACGAAAGGGAAAATAGATCAAAGTCATCTAACGGTTACTCTGATAATAAAAAGAAAAAGAAGAAAAACATATGTCGTCGATGCGGTGATGATTGGACCCCTGGTCATAAATGTAGGAACAATGAGACAATACAGTGAAAAATCATCAATGGAAAGGAAGTGCAAGTCTCTGCATAAGAGACCTCGTCTGATTCTAATACCAACACCGAGTCAGAATGAAGAATGACACTAGGAAAATACTTAATCTTTGAGGACAAAGATTCATTAAAGAGAGTGGCAATGTAACAAATATAAAATAAAATATTATTTAGATTAGTTAATTATCTTAGGAAAGGGTGTAACCCTTCAGTTTACACACTCAAATCCTATAAAGGCAAGCTTCCCTTGTAATTATTAAATCATCCAATTTATATTATTATTACTCATATTCATTGTTAAAATGATAGTCAGATTCAACTAACGGGCAACCGGATTCGGTTGCTCCAAAGTCATGGATCAAGAGTGAATCACATTAAGATTAAATTATGAATTTAGTAGGTAAGCATTAGTATTTTAACTGAAATTTAAATAAAGTATAAAATAAAAACATTAATGAACATATTTTCATGAATATGTGCCCATACGATTTTTTCTCTCTAAAACTCTATATATGACTATGGAAACCCTTCTCTCTATTAGCCAAAACCAAGCCAGCTAAACTTGAATTTACCGTTCAATTAATATTAAGAAATTAAATATTTACTTTTTCACACTGACTCTCTTTTTCTTTTTTTTCACTTGTCGGGTGAAACTTGTCTATCTCCCTACTAGACAAGTCTATCAACTTTGGTTGGACTTTCAACCCGACTGATTTACTTCGACTTACTTGTCGTTTCTACCAACTTGTTTTACCTCGACTTCAAGTTGGCTGATCACTTTGAACTCAAGTCGGCTGATCACTTCGACCTTTAGGTCGGCTGACCTCTTCGACCTCTAAGTCGACTTACCTCTTCGAACTCTAAGTTAGTTCACTTACTTTGGTCGAAATATATAGAGTATGTTTCTTAGTCTAAAAGACTTAAGAAATTACAAATGCTTTTCACCTGTGAGTAAGATGAAGTAAAAATGAACACATTAACAATTCCAAAGAATTTATAAAAACATATGCCCAAATATGTAGGAAGACTTGATTCGACCAATGTGCCGTAAAACATGGAACTTTCACAGAGTGAGAAATTTATGGGTTCTTGTTCTTTCACTCAATCGTAATTGTGAAAGACATTTACACAAGTAAATCTGGAAATAATGTGCGGCCAAATAAACATGCATTCAACCATAAACTATTTCATATATAACTATGCGGAAATAACAAAGATATTACAAACTTGTCTGTCCAGACTTGTTGGCTCACCGACTGATCCTTTTACAGAACTTCGGATCTTTAACTGAATCACATACATAGAAGATTGAGCTTCAACTTCTCTTTTTCTCACCCTGGTGTTCTCTCGTGAGTTCTGATGTCTAGTGACTAGTGACTAACTTAATTTACAATCTTCTTCTTCTATTTATAGGCAACCTGAAAATTGCTTCTACATGAGTCAACTGACTCACCATTAAAGACTGTAATAACTATCTACCTAACAACTTACCTTCAAAAATAAATTCGACTGGTTTATATTGCCGAACCATGGACTCTTCCCTCTTATCAGACTGACAGACAAGATCTTGACTGATGCAGACTCTAACAGAGTCAACTGAGAGTCAAGTATAGATCTGCGAGTGATTAATATTTCCAACACTCCCCCTTAATTATGAGCAGATGGGGATTTTTAAAACAAAATTTACAAAATGTTTCAGAGCTTAAACATGCTCTGTTTATGATAGAGTTCACTGTGGAGAACTTGTCATTCCAAGATAACTACACAGATACTGGAAATTATCCTTTTCTAATGGTTTTGTAAAGATGTCTGCAAGTTGATCTTCAGACCTGCAAAATTCCAAACAAATTTCTTTGTTGTTCACTAATTCTCTTATGAAATGAAACCTTGTGTCGATGTGCTTGGTTCTCTTATGAAACACATGATTCTTTGATAATTCTATGGCTGAATTGTTGTCGTAGAAGATGGTTGCCGGTTCTTGATGGTTTTGTGACAAATCTTTTAACACTCTCCTCATCCAGACAACTTGACATGCAACACTTGTCACTGCAACATACTCTGCTTCAGCTAAAGATAGAGTTACTATGGGCTATTTCTTTGAATCCCATGAAAGAACACCTATACCAAAATGAAATGTGTACCCAGATGTGCTCTTCCTATCATCGATGCTACCTCCATTGTCACTGTCAGTGTAACCAATGAGTTAAAAAATTTCTGAGGTTGAATACATAATACCAAGGTCTTTTGTGTTAGGATATTTAAACACTTAGGAGTTATTTAAGATCAACTTGTGTAATATATCCGTTAGGTAAAAATGTGTTTCTTTAGTATGCATTAGTATGCATTTGTAAATATTCTAATTCGACGGTCACGATATGTTCTAGACATAGAGTGATCCGATGGTTCAACTTCTCTTAGATCATACCTACCATTGATATGTGGCTTAACACCCGATTGGTATATGATCTCTATTTAAAGAGCATAGAGGGTCCTTGGCTAGTTGATCGATTATGAGAAGCTCATATGTAACTTTCTTTTTTTTGCATAATAAATTGCTCCAAGTAGCTATTTGGCTAGGGCCGTGGACTGTTTCCCTCTCGAGGGTTTTAACCACGTGACAAACATCGGTGTGTTGATCTGTGATCTATCTATGTGAAGCGATTGCTGAAGGTGTTTGGTCTTTTGGGAGTACCCTGTGTAACCGAACATGGAATCAGAGCTTTTATGAAAAGCCACTTTCTTTTTTTAACAAGATCTGGAACTGGTGCTGCCGAAAGTTTGAAAGGGTTTTTGTTTCTAGATTTTTTGTGCATTTTTGGCATGTGGGAGCTATTCTATTGCATCTGGAGTGCCGTTTCCATTGGGAAATAGTTTTTATTTCACCGAAAATCGTTTCTGTTTGCTCCAGAAACACTCATTTCGGCAAATCTAAAGGTATAATGTTACAGTGACGGGTTTGTTTTTTTTAAATCTCACATATTTTATCAGTTTATTATTAGATCTTTTCTGTTTTAGTCTCGGACTGTTGCCTTCCCTGACTGCATATGCTCTTTGCCGTGCACCTTGCGCGATCGCGGCAAATCAGAAACAATAAGGGAAAGTTTTTTTCTTGTCTTCTCGGCTACGTATGTTTTTTGCCGTGCACCTTGTGCGATCACGACAAATCAGAAACAATGAGAAAACTTGAAAACGTGGACTTTCCGGGTAAGCTAACCAAGATCTAACTCCATTGTGTGAAAAAAAAACTGTTTTTGTTTTTCATTTTTTTTGTGATTTGCAGGAAAAGAAAGCAAGCACGGAGAACGAGAGAGAAGAGTTTTAAAAAAAAATTTAAAAAAACCCCCCTTCCTCTTTCCATTATTGTACGTGCCTTTTAAACTTAGCTCACTTGGTCCAAAGTTGCTTTATTACTTAATAGGTCTTGAGTTCAAGTCTTATTAAGCTACTTTTTAGTGCATGCAATTTCTATTTTCAAGTTATTTTAGTGTAAAAGTGCATCTCACATAAATAAAATAAAATAAAAGTGAGTCACTTAAGTCTTTTAATTTATTGCTGCACTATTTAAAAGTCACATTATTGTAAAAGTGAATATCACTTATTCTACAAAAGTGATTCACTTCAAAGCAACTTTATTGTAAAAGTGATTGTCAAAGGTTGATCTTGGGAAGAGGGGGTTTCTTTTTTTAGTTGGTCAAGTTAATATATGTCACGTCACTATTAGGGACATCTTTAACGTTTTCTTTGATCAAGCATAACTTTATCATCCAGAATCAGTTTTAAGTGCTGTTTTTTTTAAAATCGCATATTTTTTTGAGCTCTTTGCATCCAATCAGTTAGCTTCTGTTTTTTTAGCCATTATTTTATAGTATTTCCGCCCCTTGTGATATTATACTTACAAGTTCTAAATATTTCTCATGAAAATCTCGTATGGAGGATGTTCTGCGAAGTAGGGGACTTTTCAGGATAACCTCAGGGAAAGAAATAGAACCCACTGATGATGATAAAAAAATTAAATGGGAAAATAGATGTGATGAAGCTCATGGATTGATTGGGATGTCAATCTCTACTGATTTGCGATTCCACATATCTGGAATTGATGAACCTAATCTCGCTTGGGAAAAGTTGGAATCTGTGTTTGGTAAACATAATGAAATCCGGGGTCATCAACTTGAGAATGAGTTGATTTCCTTGAATCCAAATGATTTTTCATGCATTCAAGACTATTTATCTAAGTATAAAACTCTTAGACTATTATGTGTAGAATGCAAGATTAAGAAAGAAGACAAACAATGTATTGATCATATTCTTTCAAAACTTGGAGCTGCATATTCTATTTTTGTATCTACATTCTACTCCATGAAAGAATCCTTGACTGCAGCTAGCTATCAAGAGCCTAGCCTTGAATCCTTTTGTGATTCCTTAATTAGAGAGAAAGATAAGCTCATTCATCTTGGAATAATTAACAATGCAGATACATCTGGGAAAGCCTTATTGTCCCAACAGAAAGAAAAATCCAAGCCTCCCAAGAAATAAAATTTTCGCAATAATAAGCAAAACAACAAGGGTCCCAAACCCTCTCAGTCAGCTCCTTCTTTAAAAAATGACAAACGATCAAAGAAAAAAGGAAAGAAGACTGAGCGTTATTGCAATTTTTGTGGGAAAGATAATCATGATGAATCTAAGTGTTTTAAGAAGATGGCAGCCTTGGAAGCAGCAATGAAGAAGCACCACATTAGCCTAGATTCATCTTCAGAATCTACCTCTCATGGACATGCACTTTATGCTTCTGGTTACTCTTATACTGCATCTTCTTCTTCTACTTCAATTGAATGGCTCATTGATTCTGGAGCATCTTATCATATGGATAAGGATAAAGCCATATTTTCTACTATGCATGAATGTAACACCAAACAAAAATTTGTTGATGATGATAGATCTCTAAGTGTTGTAGGATCTGGAACAGTTCCAGTAGAAAATGGTCATTTCAATGATGTACTATGTGTTCCAAAAATTTCCTGCAATTTGTTATTAGTCTATCAAATTACTCATTCAGGTGAAGGTAAAACTGTGACGTTTACACCTCACCAAGTTGTAATCAAGGATTTTAAAAATTCTCAAAATATCCTTGCTACTGGAACTGTTGATGATATTACCAGGTTGTACAAATTTAACAACTTTGGGTCATCACTTTTTCCTTCAGTTTTTGTTGCTCATAGTGATAACTTGAGAAAACTTTGGCATGAGCGATTTGGTCACTTAAATTATCGCTCATTGCAACAACTATGTAAAGACAATATGGTGACTAGTCTTCCACTGGTATCTTGCAAGGATGATGTTTGTTCCGATTGTGTACTCTAAAAACATCATCGAGACAGTTTTGACAAATGTGCATCTTGGCACGCCTCGGTTCCCTAGGAGCTTGTGCATAGTGACTTGTGTGGCCCTCTTCCATCTGCTTCCTTTTCTGGTTTCAAATATTTCTTAACTTTCATTGATGACTACTCTAGACGCACTTGGGTTTACTTCCTAAAACTTAAGAGCGAAGTATTTAACATGTTCTTGGCCTACAAGGCCCTTGTTGAAAAACAATCTGGTCATCAAATTATTAAGTTAAGATCTGACAATGGAGGAGAATATGTTAACAACAGGTTCACTACTTTTTGCACTGAACAAGGAATCTAACAACAACACACTGTTCCATATACACCATAACAAAATGGTGTAGCTGAACGGAAGAACCACACTTTAAAAGAAATGGCTAATTGTATGATCCAGTCTAAGGGACTAAGTCTTCAATATTGGGCTAAGGCCATAAATTGTGCAAATTACATAGTTAATTGCACACCCACTAAATTTTTACAGGGTATAATAGCGAAAGAAGCATGGAGTAAAATTAAACCAGATGTAAGTCACTTTCGTGTGTTTGGTTGTGAAGCATGGGCTCACATTCCGGATAAAAAATGGTAAGCATTGCAGCCTAAAAGTGAAAAGTTCATATTTGTTGGATATTCCGAAGATGTAAAAGGTTATAGAATTCTTCAGCCACATTCTCATTATATAATCATTAGAAGAGATGTTAAATTTGATAAAAATCTCTTGGCCTGCGAGCCTAACATGGTGGGTGTGCCATCTTTGGCCTGCGAGCCTGATTCAGCGATTGCGCATTCTTCTTCTTCTTCTTCTTCTTCCTGCTTCCTTGACAGGTTTCCAACTCCAGTTTCTGATGATGACAGTGAGGATGAAAATCCACCTCCGCCTACTCATGTTCCTCCAATTGCACCAGCACCAATACTTCCTCGATGGGTCCGTTCAACATGTGAAGCAGCTAGTGATCTTGCTGGTGATCCTAGAGATCAACGTCGAACATGTTCTCAGTTTCAATGAGCCTCTTCTCTTTAGCTCAAGTTTCTGAGAATCATGGTCCATAAACTTTTGCAGAAGCTCCAAGAAATCCAGATTGGGATGCAGCTATGGATGAAGAATATTGTTCCTTAATGGCGAACGATACTTGGGATCTTGTTCCTCTTCCAAAAGGAAGAAAACTTGTCAAATGTAAATGGGTCTACAGAATTAAGCATGCATCATATGGAAGTGTTGAAAGACTTAAGGCAAGGTTAGTTGCCAAAGGTTTTTCCCAAGTTGAAGGGATTGACTACAATGAAACCTTTTCCCCTGTAGC
>LPNX011064696.1:899659-922805 GCA_001517045.1 Pseudotsuga menziesii
TCAATTCCACATGGAAGATTGTAAACCAACCCCTTCTCCCTTCCAGTCTGGAGTCAAACTTTCTGCCACTTGTACTTCCCCTGAAGTAGATGCCACCTTGTATCGTCAGCTTGTTGGTAGTCTTTTTATACTTGACTCATTTCCGTCCTGACCTTTCCTTTGCCATTAGTCGTGTTGCCCATTATATGCAAAATCCTCATGAAAGTCACTGGAAAGTAGCAAAAAGAATACTTTGATATATTCAAGGTACAATTCAGTTTGGGATTCATTACAGTACAGGGGGGAAACCTTTGTTGGTTGGTTTCACTAATTCAGATTGGGCCGACGATCCTGATGATCGAAAGTCTACTGTAGGTTATGTTTTCAGTCTGGGATCTGAACCTGTCACTTGGGGTTGTAAGAAACAACAAGCTCTTGCTCTTTCTTCAGCTGAAGCAGAATATTGAGCCACAGTTAATGCCTATCAGGAAGCTTTATGGCTTCAACAGATCCTTTTAGAGTTTGGATTTGAGCAGCAGCAACCTACTCCACTTTGGTGTGACAATAAAAGTGCCATCAAGCTTGCCAAAGATCCATTTCTACATCATCGCAGCAAATACATTGAGCTACACATGCACTTCATCAAAAATCTTGTTCATGATCATGTTATTGAAGTGCTCTATTGCCCTACAGATGATCAAGTTGCATACATCTTCACCAAGTCTCTTACAGAAGTGAAGTTTTCTAAACTTCGATCTATGTTAGGAGTTCAGGAATGTGTCATTAAGGGGGGATAGGCTCTAATGCCTCCTCCCTTCTCCTAATAGTGTCACTTTGTAAATCCTTCAATCCTATCCCAAGTTGTTCTTAAGGAGGGATGTTAGGATATTTAGACACTTAGGAGTTAGTTAAGATCAACTTGTGTAATATATCCGTTAGGAAAAAGTGTGTTTATTTAGTATTCATTAGTATGCATTTGTAAATATTCTAATCCGACAGTCACGATATGTTCTAGACATAGAGTGATCCAATGGTTCAACTTCTCTTAGATCATACCTACCATTGATCCATGGCTTAACACCCGATTGGTCTATGATCTCTATTTAAAGAGCATAGAGGGTCCTTGGCTAGTTGATCGATTATGAGAAGCTCATATGTAACTTCCTTTATTTTGCATAATAAATTGCTCCAAATAGCTATTTGGTTGGGGCCGTGGACTGTTTCCCTCTCGAGGGTTTTAACCACGTGACAAACATCGGTGTGTTGATTTGTGATCTATCTATGTGAAGCGGTTGATGAAGGTGTTCGGTCTTTTGGGAGTACCCTGTGTACCTGAACATTTTGTGCCACTTACATACCTTAGAATTCTTTTACCTGCTTGCCAATGTGAATCTTTTGGTGACTCCATGAACCTTGAGATCAGACTTACTCCATACATAATGTCTGGTCTTGTCATTGTCAAATACATGAGGCTGCCAACAAGCCTTTTGAACAGCGTAAGATCTACAGTTGATCCTTCATCATCCTTGCTCAGTTTTAAACCTGTTATTACTGGTGTTGGAGTTGTCTTGCAATTAAACATGTTAAATATTTTTAAAACTTCACTTGCATACTTTGTCTGTGATATAAATATACCACTTTCAAATTGTTGAACTTCAATGCCCAGAAAAAACTTCATAAACCCCATATCAGTCATTTCAAATTCACTTTCCATGACTGCTTCAAAATATGCTATGCCATAATCACCAGTAAATATTAAATCATCTACATACAAGCAAACAATTAACATATTACCTTGGTCATCCACTTTAGTGTACAATGTCGGCTCACTTTCACTTCTATGAAATCCATTTTCAGTGAGATAGGAGTCAATACAACTGTACCAAGCTCCAGGAGCTTGTTTCAAACCTATAATGCCTTTTTCAGCATGTACACTTTATGCTCTTGACCTGGAACTTCATAACCTTGTGGTTGTTCCACATATACTTCCTCTTCTAGATATCCATTTAAGAATGCTGACTTGACATCCACTTGATTAACATGCCATTTTTTTTGTGTAGCAATGGCCAAGATTGTTCTGACTGTATCCATGCGTGCAACAGGTGCAAACGTTTCATTGAATTTGATGCCGGGTTGCTGAGTGAACCCTCTTGCTACCATTCTTGCTTTGTGCGTCTGTACATTCCCGTCAGCATCTTGCTTTGTCTTGTAAATCCATTTGACACTGATTACATCTTTGTCTTTTGGTACATCAACCAGTTCCCATTTTTTGTTCTTCTCAATGCATTCTATTTCTTCGTCAATGGCTTATGCCCATACTTCTTCGTCAATGGCTTATGTCCATACTTCTTCTTCAACAACTTCTTCAAATGTTAGTGGATCATATATAGGAGAAAATAATGCAAAGAGAGAGAATGATTTGGTGTACTAGTGTCATATATCTCTCGCAGAATTCTTGTCTTCACCGGTTTCGTCGATGTCGACCTTAACAAAATGCTTGATGGAGTATGTTGTCTTCTTGGTGTACTTGTTGGTGTAGCTTGAGCTATTACTTGTGTCGATGGTACTTGTGCTGAACCATGTCATGGTGTCATGGGAGTCGACGGTGCTACGACCGGTTGACTTACATGTGGTGTTTGAACCACTTCCTCTTCCATAATATCATTGTCGACATTCGACACAATCTTGACATTTATGCCAACGGTTCCAGCCCATGATTCATTCTCGACAAATTGAACATCTCGACTGATTATCACTTTCCTTACGACGGGATCATACAACTTGTATGCTTTTGTGTCTTTAGAATAGCCGACAAAAATACATTTTTGTCCCTTTTTGTCTAGCTTCCTTCTCAGCTCATCTGGAACATGAGCATATGCAACACAACCAAATTTTTTTAAATGAGAAACACTATGATTCATACCTGTCCATGCTTCTTGAGGAACTTTGTTCTTCACACTCTTTGTCAGACACCGGTTCATAATGTAAACAACAGTTGCGACTGCTTCACCCCAATACTCATTTGGAAAATGCTTGGCTGCCAACATGCTACATGCCATCTCCATGATGGTTATATTCTTTCTTTCGGCAACACCATTCTGTTGAGGTTTATATCGTGCAGTGAATTGTTTTTACATGCCATGGGTCTTGCAAAAATTTAGAAATTCATTTGAAATATATTCACCTCCTCTGTCGGTCCTTAATATCTTGATGCGGTGTCCACTCTGGTTCTCCACGAGTGCCTTGAACTGATGAAAATAACCAAATGCATCAGATTTATGTTTCAGGAAATATACCCATGTTTTTCTTGAGTAATCATCAATAAAAGTTAGAAAATACTTGCAGCCACCAATGGATGATGTCTACATTGGACCACAAATATCGGAGTGCACAATTTCAAGTGGTGTGTGTGCTCTATATGACTTTTCGACTGGAAAAGTCTCTCTGTGCTACTTGCCAAAAATGCAGCCTTCACAAATCCTCTCTGGTCTATCGATCAATGGTAATCCTTTCACCATATTCTTTGTGTACAATAGCTTCATCCCACAAAAAATTTAGATGTCCAAATATTAAATGCCACTACCAGGATTCATCCTGAACTTATGTCTAAAATGCAGCTTGCAAATTAGAGCTGCCATTTTCTTTCTTGTCGAGAAGCTCAACTGTTTCTTTACTTTTTTCTTTGAATGCAGCTCCTATGTTTTTCTTCCCTTTCATGTCGGGAACTATCCTCAATGGAAATAAGCGATTGCTTGTCATTGGCACTTTTGCTATTAGCTGGTCGCTTGGACGCTTGTCTTTGATCACATAGTGATCATCTTCCAAATAGATTATGTATCCTTTTTATATCAACTGTCCAATGCTTAACAAATTATGTTTTAGACCTTCAACATGATAGACATCGGGGATATACTTAATCTCCCCCTGTTTGGTCAAGAGTTCCTTTTCTTAAGACAGTAACTTGGACATTGTTTCCAAGTGTAACATCAGTTTGAACTGAATTGTTTAGACTGGAAAACAAGTTTAAATTACTAGTCATGTGGTTGTTGCATCATGAATCTAAGTACCATATGTCATTTGGAATTTCTTAAACAACATTGCATTCAAGTGGAGATGTCGATGCCATTAACATTGCACTTGTCGAACTGCTGGTGCTGGTCGACTGATTTGGGATTTTCCTTCCTTGGTCATATTGTTTCTTCCTGCATTCATATGCATAATGACCAAATTTATTACAGTAATGACATTGAATTTTTGATTTATCAAACCTCTGGCCACTTGGCTGACTTGGGTTTTTATTTTCTCCTCTGCCACCGACATTTGTAGGACTTCTACCTCATCCTCCTCTTGAAGATCTTCTTCCTTTGCCTCTGAAATTGTTTCTCCCCCTGCCTCTACCACGGCTTATGGATGACTGTGCTGCGAATGCACCTTCCAATGGTGTTTGTGTTCTACTGAGTCTGTGTTCATGATTGATGAGTGAAGCTTCCAGCTCATCAATGGTAAATGTCGACATGTCTGTGTGTTCTTCCAGAGTCACAACCAAGTTTTCAAATCTTGGGGGAAGACTTCTGAGAATTTTTTCAACCACACTTCGGTCTTCTATGGCTTCTCCATGAGATTTTAGTTGGTTTATCAACCCAACAACTCTTGTGTAGAATGATTCTACATTCTTTGAATCTTTCATGGACAGAGATTCAAAATCTCGTCTTAGGATTTGCAACTTGGAAGTCTTTACCTTATCCAAACCTTGATAGGAGGTTTCCAATGTATCCCATGCTTGCTTAGCATTAGTTTTTGCTACTACTCTTGGGAGTATGCTTTCATGCATATCTTGATATGTAAAACAAATCCTTTCCATCTTTCTTCCTCTGTTCCCTCAAGACATCTTTCTCAGCCTGTGTGAGATTGTTATATGCTGTCATGTCTGCTGATTCTGCATAACTATGCTAGACTATCTCCCAGATATCTTGACCTCTGAACAAAGCCTCCATAGTTAGAGACCAATATTCATAATTCTTTCCTGTAAAAATTGGAGTTTGCAATGGAACAGAAGTGGAAGCCATTTTTAATTTTTAATTAACTTTCCTTAGAAAATTAATTTTCCACCTTTTAAGACAAGATTTATTTCCTAAACTTTGTTCTGATACCAGTTAGCCAAAACGAAGGCGACTAAACTTGAGTTTACCGTTGAGTTAATATTAAAAAATTAAATATTAACTTTTTCACACCGACCTCTTTTTATTGTTTTCACTTGTCTGGTGAAACTTGTCTATCTCCCGACTAGACAAGTCTATCAAATTTGGTCATACTTTCGACCCGAATGATTTACTTCGACTTACTTATCGGTTCTACCGACTTGTTTTACCTCGACCTCAAGTCAGCTGATCACTTTGACCTCAAGTCGGTTGATCACTTTGACCTCTAAGTCGGCTAACCTCTTCAGCCTCTAAGTGGGCTTACCTCTTCGACCTTTAAGTCGGTTCACTTACTTTGGTCGAAATATACAGAGTATGTTTCTTAGTCTAAAAGACTTAAGAAATTACAAATGCTTTTCACCTGTGAGTAAGATGAAGTAAAAATGAACACATTAACTATTCCAAAGAACTTATAAAAAAATATGCCCAAATATGTAGGAAGACTTGAGTTGACCAATGTGTCGTAAAACCTGGAACTTTCACAGAGTGAGAAATTTATGGGTTCTTGTTCTTTCACTCAACTGTAATTGTGAAAGACATTTACACAAGTAAATATGGAAATAGTGTGTGGCCAAATAAACATGCATTCAACCATAAACTATTTCATATATATAACTATGCGGAAATAACAAAGATATTACAAACTTGTCTGTCCAGACTTGTCGGCTCACCGACTGATCCTTTTACAGAGCTTTGCCGCTTCGACTGAATCACATAGACAGAAGCTTGAGCTTCAACTTCTCTTTTTCTCACCCTGGAGTTCTCTCGTGAGTTCTGATGTTTAGTGACTAACTTAATTTACAATCTTCTTCTTCTATTTATAGGCAACCTGAAAATTGCTTCTACATGATTCGATTGACTCACCATTAAAGATTGTAATAAATATCTACCTAACAACTTAGCTTTAGAAATAAATTTTACTGGTTTACATTGCTGAATCGTGGACTCTTCCCTCTTGTCAGGCTGACCAACAAGATCTTGACTGATACAGACTTTGACAGAGTCAACTGAGAGTCAGGTACGGATCTGCGAGTGATTAATATTTCCAACACTCTCTGCATATACTAATCTCACTGCTTTCACTAAAATTATGTCCAAAGTCAACACTAAACTTACTCAATTCTGAAATTTATGACAGCAAGAAGAATTTGCAGAAGTTCAATCACATTTAACTCATTAATAACTCAGAAAACAAAAATTACAAACTCCAACTATTTGCCAAAATTGAAAATAATAAATATTAAATATAGAACAACAAACTTGTTGATTTTAGAGCAAAGACAAATCTGGAATTATGTTACTGCAAAGAGAAAATGTATAAACACACTGTTGTGAAGATTCTCTTATAGGCCAGTCCTCTGTCGATTCTATCAGCAGTCGACGACGGTGCTGCCAGCCGATCTGGCTAGAGAGGGAGCGGAGGGTTGGGGGTGATGCAAATGCAGTTGGGTGTCTCTAGAAGGCACGAGGTGGGACCCGGTGAAAATGGTCGAGAGATTATCCCACTCCCTTTCGGAGCTCCATGGATTCTCGGTCACCTTCATTTCCTGCAAATGGATGTTCTCACGTTGTCTCATGGCAGCTTGTTCGGACCGCATCACGTCCTCGGGTCTCAACATTAACTTCGTCATGTTGCCAAAACAAGAGATCACAGAAGGCACATAGCATATGAAGATGGAAACTCATGTATCTAAGCTTATGGAGAAATCAAAAGAATCAGTCCAAAGTGCTCTCAGATCCCTCGCAGACTATGCCCTGCCTGTCACTGTTTTCTTCTGTTCCACTCTGTTCGGTGTGGCCGCTGAGCTCTGCATACCCACATATGTATTCTTCACTTCCAATGCTTCTCTACTCTTTCTTTTGTCTTGAAATACTAATAATATCTCATTCAATCAACTAACTAGAATGTAAAATGTAATTACAAACAGTTACCTACAATGCAAGAAAACATATAAAAATAATGGAAAGATATTTCTCTTTATGAAATCAATCAAGAACTTATTTAAAAAGTTTAAAATAGAAAATATACCTAAATATAGAACTAAAGTATTCTAATTGACCTAGGTGATTGACTACAATAGGAACAAGGTGGATGAGTAGCAAAGCTACATATTCCTTGCCATTGGATTGCCATTGTAAATTGAATTAAGCTTGCAATTGAATTTATAAATGTGTTATAAATTAACTTTAGTTAGAAGAATGAAATTTGTATTAGAATGGAAACAACCATTATGAATGCCATTGGAACCCATATCATCCATTGGGAAAAGTTTAATATTCATTTGAAAATAGCTTGAGATGCAAGCTGGTAGTGGTTGTTATCCCCACATCAAGGAAAGTGTCTCTCAATACTCTAACTAAAAAAAATGGTATGAAATATAAAAAACATCAAGGAAAGTGTCTCTGAATACTCTAACTCAAAAAAAATGGTATGAAATATAAAAACATTGCAATAAGAAACATGACTCTTATTTTATTTTTTGAAATGGATGACAAAACTATTACTAAAACTAAAGTCTTAAGATTAGATTCAATTTTTATTTCTTTTTGAGAAGAACAAATGGAATAATGTTCAAAATAAAATGTACATTGTAATTACCTAGCATTCCTTCAAATAATAGAACACAACTGTTAGATGAAGCATTAAGCTTTGTACAATAACTAAAATATTACAGACACTTTATTTCAAGAAGTATTGGAACACAAATATTGGATGAAGCATTTAGCTTTGTACAATAGTTAACACAAATATTGGATGAAGCATTTAGCTTTGTACAATAGTTAAACTATTACAGGCTTTTTATTTCAAAAAGCATACATCTATCAACTATAACCATAAAATAAATTTAGATTCTTCCTTCATTAAATTATAAATAAATTATACAATTTCATAATAAGACTCTTCCTTCATTAAATTATAAAGTATAACTACTTATTTATATAAATATAATTATTTTCTTACACTTAACATCCAAATTTATTTACTTTACTTACTTGTCCTGAACAGTTTTGCAAAGTTTTAAATTTTGAAACTTAAAAATTATTTGTGAATGGAAACAACACTTTAATTGGTGGCTTGAAGGTAAATCAGTTTGAAGCGAAAATGATACCTAAATTAAATCCGTTGAAGAAAAGAAAACCATGACTGCTCTGGTATTGTGCATGCCATTTTCCTACTTGAAGAAGAGGAAGAAGACTCACTGCAACCATTTAAGCATATACGAATACTTTATGCAGTCGCATGAAAAAGAAGTTGCATGTGCAGGAGGGCTCAATTTTCCACAACATTGTGACAAAGAAAACAAAATATATTATATAATCTAACAGTGACAAAGATCTTTCATTCTTTC
Organism: Pseudotsuga menziesii; assembly: GCA_001517045.1. NCBI lineage: Eukaryota > Viridiplantae > Streptophyta > Pinopsida > Pinales > Pinaceae > Pseudotsuga > Pseudotsuga menziesii. The sequence goes on from LPNX011064696.1 coordinate 908,187, forward strand.
ACCACCAAATGTTCTATCTCCAATTTTTTTAAACGATAAAATATTTAAAATTTAAACAACTTTATAACCACAATTTAAAACCATGAAATAAATACCTTTATACTTTAGAGGATCTAAGACATAGGAGCACACTACCCACTCATAGTTTTAGCTGTTAACGAAACCTGAGGTTTATAGCGCCTTGCTAAAATCACCAAATCTATACCCATGTAATTATTTTATATTTTCCCACAGCAAAGTAAAGATTTTGTTAATAACTAGCAAAAAATATTATATAAGATAAAATGAACGTTCGATAATATTATATAAGATAAAATGATTGTGAGTCTAAACATTACTCTACATGCCCAACTATCACCAACGATGTTTCTAGTCATGTAAACTTTTGTGCTGAAGAAAACCTATGCAGGGGTATTGAAATACATGATTTGTATTCTCCTATGAGAAAATCTCTACAGTATTCAAACAAATTGAAAATCACTTGTTATATGGGCAATAGAGGGGTCGCGTCAATTATGTCTGAGCACAGAAGTGGAAATTCAAGTTCTAAGACAATGTACACCTGTTTTGTTCGGATGCTGCTCAATGTGCTTCGAATGAGCACAGTGATAAATTAACATATGCATCACTACTAATGCCCATTTCCATTCCGTTTCCATTGATCGAAAATCCATTTGTTGCCGCTTCACTCATTTTATATGTTGTAAAGCAGGGAGAAGTCAAAAGGAAGCAAGCAAATGCTAGAGATGTTGGAAGCACATAGTAAGAGCGAAGGGCGAGTTGAGAAAACTCCCAACATAGAGGAAATTTTGGAAGTTTGAACCTGTCATCGGACGTATCATCGTCAACAGAACTGCTGAATCCGTCTGGCTGAGGTTCCTCTTCTTCTTGTGTTTTCTCAAACCTTATTCAAACGTCGTATATCGGGAAAATCTCGGCTATTTCTCCAATCTTCCAGTCCTTAAGCCTCTGAATTCAACGCCAGAATGCAAAATCGGTTGTGGCGAAGCGAGCCTCGGTGAAGTAAAGAAGGGGCGCGATGAGGGCGATGGCAAAAAGGAGCAGATCAATGGCTTTGAACAACCATCGCCATTATGATTTCCACTACTAGTGGATTTTGTGCAACTCTAAATGGGTGGCACTGGACTCACCGATGAGTATATAGCTCCAAATTCAGAATCCCAATGTGTGTTAGAAGTAGATGCAGGTGCTAGACATTGCATGCAGATGGCCAAGTGCTGAGCAATGAGGGTGACAAATTGATCCAAACAACCACACTTTGAGTGTCACTTACAGGTGGAAAAATTTAAAGACAAATTCTTGGCAGGTGGAAAAATGTAAAGACAAACTCTTGTCACTTACAGGTGGAAAAATTTAAAGACAAATTCTTGGCAGGTGGAAAAATGTAAAGACAAACTCTTGTCGTGGCGGGTAGGTGGAGTAGCCTCGGTTGTCAGATCAGTTCACATGGCAGAGTGGTCAGTCCGTCAAAGCAATGTCAGAGTAGGTTCACGTTGAAAAAATGTTTTTAGACAATAAGAGGTGGAGGTTTAAAAATTGAAAAAACCTATTATAAATTGAAAAACTTTGATATAAAAATCTGTGTTATCCCTACCACTGTTTTCAAAACATAGCCAATTACATTATTCCCTATTCATAGGGAATAATAAGAGGGAGAAAAATAAGGGAAATCCCTATTTTATAGACAACGTATGCCTCTTATCAAGCAAAGGTGTGTGTGCATGCATGTGTTTAGAAGAAGAATTGTGACTATGCATAATTTTGTGATCTCTATAAGGTGCATGTACCACATGCAGCAGTTCAAAAAGACCAAAAACCTTAAAAAAAATCTAATTTAATTCAAGGTTTGACATTGTTTTAGACATCAAAAGGTTTCAAAGCACTTAAACAAAGCTATAAAAATAACATGAAGGAGGTCATATAGAGAAGAATTCAATGAATTTTTCCCTAGTGGAGTCCTTGGTTCTGTTAAAGAGAAAAAAACGTAGATAGTTAGGGTACATTATAATAGATAAAAAAAGAGAGATAATATACCCAATTCCCTAGTATTAATTACCAATAGCCAAGCAATCTATAAAAAAGGAAGAATAGGCACCTTGATCCATATGGTTGTCCTATAGCTTCCTCCCTTGCACTAATCCCAAGAAATCCAATCAAGGTATCCATAACCTACACACAAGAGAAATAACACCTTCCTCAAATATTATGACAAACTAACAAAACGAATCAAAACACAATTCAAATTGATTATAAATTAATCCCTATTAATCTATTAAGAATATAAATCCCTTAAAGTGACATGCATCAATATAAGCAAGCATCGAGTAATATATTGGGGGAAGGGCGGTGAAAGAGGAGAGATATTTATTGATTAATAAAAAATAGAAAGTACAATTAACTCATCCTATTGTCAACAACTCTCAAAACCTTTGTCAAGGTCCCTTTAAACCTAAGCCACTTATTCCTTAAACTTCCCAAACCTAGAAATCCTTCTTGAATATGATGGAGAAATCAATTTTGAATAGAGAATTCATCACTCATGAAATGATGTAATCTTAAAAACAAGGGTTTCTAAGGGGGGAGAGGCATAGAAACTTAGAATAATTGGACCTATTCTTCTAGCATAATGACAATATGAGTATAAGCTCCCCGATTTCTCCCATGAATGCTTTATTTGTACTTTGTTTGGCATGGTTGAGATAGTTGGAGGGTGGTTTCAAGAAGTTACAACTGAGAAATTTCTATAGAAATTATTCTTATTCATGAATTTCATGATTTTTTAATATTTTTTACACAATTTTTAAGGCACATGCTCCAAGTTTCTTAGTGGAAAGGAGTGTGCACACGTTCCTTTCTCCAAGGAATGACACATGTGCCCCTCAAAATATGGGTTTTTTAGTGTATACTAGGTTGGATGAAGCTGCTAATGTCTCATGAGATGGGTCCATTAGCCATAAAGATAGGGATGTGTCAAAGCATATTCTAACACTTTTCCACTATGATGTATGTGTGCATAGTTACATTGGTTTCTCTCTCACTTTTTTTACAACTATATCATAGTAAGCATCAAGATATTTGCTTTTCAAGAGTTATTTCCCCTAATTGTAACGTCCATTCAATAGCAAATGATTGACTAAGCGAGCAAATTTCAACTTCGTAAATGGATTTTAGACCAATATGAGAAAATATAAATAGGTTTTATTTTTTGAATTTAGACTCCACAATTTATTAGATTATGGGGTCAACAATAAAATTTGAACTTAATTAGGCACCTATATCCATTTTATAACCTACACTTCTTAAAGGCCATGGTATATTAGTTTTATCTCCAATCACTCAAGCATGCTATAGGTTCCATAGGCTGAAGCACAACGGGAGTTTTTATCATGTAGTATGATTTATATAAGGGTGAAAACACGAAGTTGCTATACAATTTCTTGAGAATATGGAACACTAAAAATTCAAGATCATCACAATGCCAACAACAACAACAAAAATGTAAAAATTCACACAGATGTTCCTTGTACTGTCCTCTTCAATAGGGTAGTTTTAGTTTGTATGATAAGAGTCACATTTAAAAGAGAATGGGAGGACACAAACATGTGTCAATAAGGCACCATTTTTTAAACATATGTTAAAATTCGAAAAAAAATAGTGTTTAGGTCTGAAAATCCTCAACATACAGTCCATTGCAAACTATAGTATGTGTAGATTATGAATGTACATTTGGTTTCTGTAAAATGAATAATCATCTCTAAAAAAAATGAAGGGCACACAGGTCACTCATTATCCAAACCTAAAAATATAGAGAATATGTCGTTGGTGCCCGTCAAAATTTTCCTACTATATGTCCATAAAAAAATTTCAACAAAATTATGAGTACAAAGCTAATAGAATTCTCTAAACCTATTGTGTTTACATCAAGGTAAAATTATTAAGGGGGATATGGGCTTGAAAGGGTTTAAGTTGAGAAACATAAAAATTTGAATTTTTTGTCAAACAATAGGAAAAAAGTGTATACCAACTTCATGTTTTTACCCACAAGCTTTAGAGTTAGCCTATCTATGTTGTCCATATGACAATTTCAACCATTGGCCAATCCTTCTAGTCCCATGATTAAGTGAAAAAGAAGTGCGTGACCTTTTTTGTGCCTCCTTGAAACATGTTTTTGGTTGAGAACTAGGGGAATTTTACCAGTGATTTCACTATATTAAATTAAAAAATAGGCAACGATCCTTAGATGGATTTCATTAAAGTAAAGGCCTATTTTGAGAGAGCCACTAGATTCACTTCAATCTAAGGCTTGATAGCCTTTCATAAATTATAGATACATTTTGCAACAATTTAATGTTTATTTCACTTTTATATGAGCGAGTGTAATTAAAAGAGTATGGAGATTCAATATTTCTCATATAATTATAATATAATAATAGTATTAAATACACAAGAAATAATTAAATATTAGATATACAACATTTATAATCACATTACCAAATATAAAAAATAAGAAAGATAACAAAAATAAATTGACAAATTTTCACAGTGCTTAAGTGAGTCAATCGAAGTAAATATAATTTCAAAGTGAAAATCATCTTGTAGTACACACACCAAAGAATAATTTATGCATGATCAAATGCAACTTAGAATCTTAGAAATCAATTCCTTCTAATCTCAATTGTTCCAATAAGAAACACATCTCCGTGTGCTCATAAATCAATTTAAAGATGCCAAATAATGTATATAATGATTTCCGACAAGAACAAGAGTTTTTCTTGATGTGTTCTATAGTTAGAGAAAAAAAGAAAACACATATGAAGTAGCATCATGACTATGGTACAAGCATTCATAAACCTTGGGAGATTCCACATTTGACATGAGGATTGACCTACCATGACATTCATTTCCATGCACCACTACCCCCTATCACCTTAGGCCCCTAACCCTTAAACCATATAACCCCACAAACCCCTTAAGCCACATATTCCTATTAATTCATAATCCATATGACACCCTTACTCAACCCTAAACCCTTATAAACCCACAAAATCTTAAACAACAACCCATACCCACTCTAACCCTATTAATTGATAGCCACTATATCCCTACTAACCCCCAATTATGCTTAAAACTCGAACTCTTATAAACCACATACTCCCAATCAATTACAATCAATATCTATAATAATTTCACTAATCTTTGAACCTTAACCCCTATACTCAAATGCACATCCCTTAAGAAATATGTCCTTAATATTTAATGTCTAATGAACATCCATTAAGCGATGTTTCCATGTCTAATAAATGCCACTTAATGGATGTACATTAACTTTTAATATCTATTGAATGCCCACAAGAAACATTTCTAATATTGCAAGTATAAGACAAGTGTCGAATGTACGTCTCTTAAGATACATATAATTAATAGTTAATATCTAATGAATGCCCATTAAGCAATGTTCCCATGTCCAATCAACATCGCTTAATGGACATACAATTAAATTGTAACATCTAATAAATGTCCATTAAGGGGCATTTTTCAACATCCCGAGTATAAGAAAAGTGTCGAACATAGTACTCCTAAGAGACATATCATTAATTCTTAACATCTAATGAACGTGCTTTAAAAACAATGTTTAGTGTATGTTAAAATGTCCAATACATGTCCTTTAAGAGATGTTTGTCACATGGACTATATGTTGGTTAAGCAATATTATTGCACCGAGAGTAGCGAGGTTCTTTACAACTCAGTATGGGGTAGATGTTGTCATGTTCCTAATTAACATTATGCTACCAAAATAAAAAATAATTAAAAAAAATTCATGTCGATTCATAAAATAAAAAAATAAAGCCAAACAAAAAGTAGGCTTATAAAATACAAATTTAAAATCAAATAATAAAACTTGTTAAAAAAATCCATGTGATTTATAAAATAAAAAACAAAAAACATAGATCAATTATAAATACGGATCTATCAAGCACATAGAGGGATCAAATTTCTTGAGGTGTAAATTGTTTTCTCGATGTGTATAAAATTTAAGATTAAAAAAAATTACACTTGCTTGATAGATCCCGATTTAAGATTGATTTATGTTGGTCAATGTCCAACTAGTTGGTTAAGTGATGTGTCATCAAAGCTTCAACATCGAAAAGTGACACTATCTCAACAATGTCTAAGCAATGTTTAGCAAAAAAAATTTCAATGTTTACTGGACACAAAAAACATCGAATTGATGTCAAATTTTGGCCCAAATGTAGCAATGCGTTTGCAATTATTCTGCTTCTCTTCTTATCCCTTCATCACCTTGAGCTTTCATTTCCCTTCGTATCTATTAAACTTGTCATCATTGCTTGCTTGCAAAGTTTTCTTTCCTAACTAGCCATGTGTCCTCTCATAATATGTGGCTGGAGTTGGATACATAGGGTTTAGGATTTATCTTGCCTCCATACGAGCCCTATGATTCTTCTATATCATCCCATTCCGGGTATCATGATTTTAAATTAACACAATATATGGATCTTAAAAACATGAGAAAACAATTTATAAGAATGGAGATAAAACAAAATTCATAAAAATAGTAATCAATCTTCAAGGGATACACAAATTTGGAATATGAGACCCCCTTATTTGTGAGACAAGGGACACACTTTGTGTTGCGATTTGACTGCCAAAGTCTATAGAGGTGTACAGACCCTATCCTCCTCTAGATTCGAACCTACAACCTCTTAAGAAAAAACACTTATTCTTTACTATTAAGCCTATGCAACCTATTCTTCTAAAGTCATTAAAAAAAACATATAACAATTTATTCTAAATTTAAAAATTAAAAAAAACTTTAAAACTTATTATTTTAATAATATATCTAAATATGATTGTGATTAATTAAGAGTTGTTTTCCTTAAAAGTTTTTGCATGCCAGGTTATAAACTATCAACGGAGTGTACCTCTTTATGAACCACATTTTAGTAACAATGCATTAATAATGAGAAAGCCATGTTATAAACTCTCGGTGGAGTGTACCTCTTTATGAACCACATTTTAGTAACTCTGCATTAATATATGAATGAGAAATGATGTTTATAATTAAGTTATAATTAACATATATTCATCTTTTATATTTTATAAATAGTTTTCTTTAATTTTTTATAAATACTTTATTCAATTTCTTTTTTATACAATTTCTTTTTAATAATGGTTAAAATATATTAAAAAAACTATATAAACAAGTTATTACAGTAGTAAATCAAGTGCATACAAGTAACTACATTTTGTTTTTTTTTCTTTTTTATAAATATAATTAATGTTATTGTTATTAAAATATATAAAAAAAACTATATGAATAGTAAAACAAGTGATTACATCTTGTTTTGTTTTTTTCTTCTTTTACATATATAACTATATAATTAATTAACTAACTATAGATAAGCCTAAACTATCGCAGCATTAATATAACTTGACATTAATATATTAATATATAAAAGAACTATATAAATAGTAAATCAACTCACTACATTTTGTTTTGTTTTTCTCTTCCTTTTACATATATAATTACCTAATATATATATAAAAGACTAAATTACCTTCGCATTAATTTGGTTAAAAATATCACCCTACAATACACAAAGATTTGAAAGCGTATTTAGCCTTTGACAAAGTTGGTACGTGGTCTCCATAATGTCTACCAAGAGGCCCCATGGCTCGTACCCTCATACCCTTGTTTTCTTCTTAGATATTATTTCAGCCTTGTACTTTTTTGTTTTCTGGTTAGATATTATTCTTCTTTTAGGTATTATTTCAAAAGAAAGCATCAAGCATTTTCGCAAGTACTCCGAACTGGCCGAAATCATAAATGATTGGATTGAAATCCTATCTGATTCACACAAATGAATGCGGGGGCCAGAGCATCTGTGGATCGCTAGAAAATGGTGATGTCTAGTGCGGTTCTGTAAACGATGTTGCCTCACAATTGCCAATGCACCATTATATGAAGGGAAGGGAAGGGATTGCCAATTGCTATAATCAACCTGTTGCTCACTGCTGTGTCTGCTAGCTCTACAGTGCTGAAGTTTGAACTGGCTGCCATGGGAAGCCCAAAGCCTCATGTCGTGATCTTTCCCGGACCGGGAATGGGCCATCTCATCCCGGTCGCTGAGCTCGCCATCCGCCTTTCGGAGCGCCATGCATTCTCGGTCACCTTCATTTCCTGCAAATGGATGTTCTCCCCTCGTCTCATGGCAGCTTGCTCGGACCGCATCACGTCCTCGGCTCTCGACATTAACTTCGTCCAGTTGCCAGAACAAGAGATCACAGAAGGCGTAGAACATATGAAGATGGAAACTCACGTATCTAAGCTTATGGAGAAATCAAAAGAATCAGTTCAAAGTGCTCTCAGATCCCTCGCCGATTCTGCCCGGCCCGTCTCTGCTTTTATCACTGATTTTTTCTGCTCCACTGTGTTCGGTGTGGCCGCCGAGCTCCGCATACCCACATACGTATTCTTCACTTCCAATGCTTCTCTGCTCTCTTTAATGTTATCTATTCCAAAGCTCGTCTCAGATATTCCAATTTCGTTCAAAGACGCCCAGTTTCCGATAGAGGTACCGGGACTTCCACCGCTTGCTGGCACAGATCTTCCGCCTCCTTATCAAGACAGGTCCGATGAAGCCTTTTACTGGGTTGTTTACCATTGCTCGAGCCTCTGGAAAGTGGCAGGAATTTTGATAAACACCTTCGAGGAGCTGGAGCCTGAAACGATGAAAGCTCTTGTGGAAGGAAATATATCTAATCCAACTGAAGCTGATCGATCAGTTCCCCGTTTTTATCCAGTTGGGCCGCTCATATCCTCATCACCTCTTGAATACAATGACAAACATGTTGAAGACGGCAGGGAGGATTGCCTCAAGTGGTTAGACAGCCAACCGCCTTCGTCCGTTCTGTTCGTTTCCTTCGGGAGTGGAACAGCTCTGCCGACCGCGCAGGTGACCGAACTCGCTGTGGGACTGGAAGCAAGTGGACATCGCTTCCTGTGGGTGCTGCGCAATCCGTCAAGCAGCTATCTCTCCATAGAGGAAACGGACCTTTCCCTACTCTTACCCGAGGGGTTCGAGAATCGAACCAGGGATCGAGGACTCGTTGTTGCTTCATGGGCGCCTCAGATTCCTGTTCTCTCTCACCCATCCACTGGCGGTTTCATTTCTCACTGCGGTTGGAATTCTACGTTAGAGAGCATCTCACATGGAGTGCCCATCATCTGCTGGCCTCTTTTTGCTGAGCAAAGGATGAATAGGCTTTTACTGGTTAATGAGTTGAAGGCGGGGATAGCAGCAAAGATGCGAAGAGATGGATTTGTTGGTAGAGAAGAAGTGGAGAGAGCAGTTAGGCAGTTGATGGAAGGAGAAGAAGGCAAGAGGGTAAGGGCGAGGATGAAAGAATTGAAGGTGAAGGCCGTGAGTGCGTTGGAAAAAGGGGGCAGTTCATACAAAGCCATGGCCGCTGCAGTCTCTGAGTGGACAACAAATGCAAACGCAGAAAACTCGGGCACTTTAAATATTCCCCATACAATATAGATTTGCAATTATCAGCAAGGTCGAAATCGAATTGGGCCATGATCTATACTTCTGTAGGTGCGTGTATGGTTTGAATGGTGCAAAGTCAAATTGTTTTTGTTTACATAGGGATGTAAAAGGATACGATCAGAGTTCTGGCAGAAAATAATATAAGATTGTCTGATACAAGTAGAAAGACCGTGGAAATTTGACAAATCTGTTTGTCGAATTGTATGGCTATTTTAGCTCACAGAATTACTCCATGACTTGTACTCACAGTTTCAGTATTGTATTTTTATACGTTTATTCATGTTAATGTTGTATCTTACTGTCCATGAGTAAAGTAAGGTTGAAGGTTGCTAAATGGAATAATCCCTACAGGTTTATTTTTGGTGGACTGTTAGGTTCATTGTTCAGCACGGAAGAATTCTGGTTGAATGGAATAATTCTAAAGATTTATTTATTTATTTATTTTTGCCGAAATGGAATGGTTCTAGAGATTTATTTATTTTTGCCTACTTGGATGCTGGAAAGTTAGGTTCATTGTTCAGCTTTGTAAAGAATAAAAGACTCTTGTTTATATGTATCGATGATTCTAAGAAGTAGCCTTTTTATTTTTCATAACTTTTTTTTTCTAAAAAGTTAGGTTCATACATTGTAAAGAATAAAAGAATCTTTAATAACTTACTCTGGTTTATATCTATTGGTGATTCTAAAAAGTAGCCTTTTTATTTTTAATAGCTTTTTTTTCTAAAATGTGAATTTTCTATCACATCTATTGTAAATCTTGATTTTAATATAAAATATGTTTTTTTAATGGTTGAGATATTTTTCATGTTTAATAAAAAAAATCAAATTTTTTTTAATAAAAAAATTAAGTTGGTTTATTAAGTGTAAATGTGTTAGGTTATAAATATAGTTTATTAAGTTGGTTTATTACGTGTAAATGTATTAGGTTATAAATACAGTTTATATAGTATATAGGTATATGTTTTAAAAATTAAATAAATTTTGGAATAAATATTTAATTTTTTAATTAAAAAATGTTGTATCATGGACTATTATGTAAAATTGAACAGTATTATAGAGGAGCACCCTAATAATAAATCGAATTTTTCTGCTGCTTTGTGGACTTTAGGAAAGCGTTAGATATGGCTTTTAGAAACAACATTTGGAAGAGGTTAGAAGAGCTAAAGATTCCTCTTGGGTTGAGAGCTACTGCGATAAGACTTTACTAGACTCTCATAACCAAATTCAAGAATAGTGAGGGGTGTTCAAAAGAAAATAATTGTAATATTGTAGTTATACAAGGTTGGCCCCTCTCTCCTACCCCTTTTTGGCATTTACATCGATAAGTTAGAAGATTTTTTTTGAGGAAATGGACTACGTCGACATGACCTTAGCTAGAATTGTCGCCATCCTTCTTCTTTATGTTGGTGATATTATTCTTATGGCGAGATGTCCCTTTGACCTTGATAAACAACTAAGAACTCTCAAGCATTTATGCTCTAACATGGGTATGACTTTTAACACTCACAAAACAAAAGTAATGATTATGAAATCCAACAAGGTCACTTAGGATAATTTTGTTTATGACAATAAGAACTTGGAGGAATTTTCCTCCTATAAATATCTTGGAATTGATATTCATCACAAACTCCAGTGGAATGCAACATGAAAAATGATTAATGGAGGATTAAAAACTTACTTTGGTCTTGAAAACAATTGTAAATCAACAAATCTTGTGATGTGGGACAAAAGAAGTTCCTCTTTGAAACTCCCGTCACTCCCGATATATTATATGGTTTTGAAGTTTAGGGTTGCAACATCTCTAGAGAATCCTGGAAAAATATCGAGCAAATCCAAAAGCATTTCATAACTTATAACCTTCGAATTAAAAGCAATACTCCTTATCCTATTATTTTTATAGAAGTGGGTCTTCCCCCCATTGAGAGCATTGTTATGGAAAAGTACTTCATCTACAAGTACAAGATGAATGGCATGGGAGACTAGAGACTCCCTAAAATTGCTTTAAAATATAGCCAAGACTACTTGTGGCTCAAGAGAGGTTGACAGAAATCTAGCATAGTTTGGCAAAACCATTGGAGGATAGATGAAAATGCAACTTTGCAAGATATTAATAGCATCAAAAGCACTATTACAACTTAGTTTTGGTCTTCTAGGTCAGGGTTAATGACCTCCTCCTAGTATCTTAACTTCCTTTTGACATGTAAATCCCTTTCACTCCACATTTTCTCAACAAACTTAGTTGTAATAGTGTTTTTGATGCTAGTGATGTCTTGCAAAGTTGCAATGGTTTTTCCAAGCTATGTTATCTTTATGCCAACCCCTTTTGAAGCACAAGCACTCTTCACTAGATTTTAAAACAATTTTAGGGAGTTTTTGGTCTCTCATACCATTCATCTTGTACTTTTACATTAAACACCTTGTATACAATGAAACACTTGAAAACATTCATATACAAATAAATTTATTATTATTATTATTATTTATTTATTTTAAATAATATTTACTTCTTATCTATTTATTTATTTCCAATAATATAAAATATATTGATGAGTTAAATTTTACATAATATTTTTATTTAATAATAAAATAATATAAAATATTTCATAAATAATTTTATTTATATTTCAATTGACTTAATAATTAAATAAATCAAAATTAATTTTAATTGATAATGATGATGATTATGATGATGGTTAACATCTGTAAGACCAAATTTTTTCTATTGAACCTTAGGGTGTGTGCAAGAAGTTGAGGGTCTCTTTTGGCACGTTAGATGCAATACAAAACTGAAAAAATAGGCATCCATCAACTTGGACGCATATTTTGAGACACTTACACAATGAATCTTGCGATCAGTAAAAAACAAGAAATGTAGGAAATTGAATGACCTTTCCAAATATATATATTTTTTTATATTGAAAATGCTGTTAACTATCTAAAGTTAGATAAATTTTAACGGGCACTTTTTATTTTTTGGACAAATTATAAGGTGTATGTTTTTGTGGGTACAGCGTCTAAGTGTCTAAATGATGGAATAAACTTACGAAAACCGGTATACATATAGAGAACATATAGGACTAGTGCACGACTATTTTTCCAATAATAAAAAAAAATATTTTTAAATTTTTTTTTAATTATCTAAGAGATCAAACCTCGAAAACGGTACGTCAATTGTGGGTGCAGCATTTGAATGTCTTAATGCAATTATTTGGAAATGGATTTTTATAGCATGTAGAGGTTGGTGTTCTTTAGTGCACCATACAATTTTTTTTTAATGGTTGAGAAACGAAAGAGATATGGACGAAACACTACCAGTGTGTTTTTTGAGTTGAGGAGTGATGACAGAAGATAAATAAGAAAAAAATAGAAAAAATTATGTATTCTTGTTAAAATTTACATATTTAGAATCTGCAAAAAAAAACCATATCTGTTTCTAAAATCTCATAAAAAATGGAGGTGTGCAGCATAATCAGGCGAACCGCTAAACACGAGCATATTGAAAAGTTGGATATAATGTTGAATTTGCCATGGTTTATCATACTCCAAGGCACAGGCATGTTGAATCCGAAGAAAAGTACAAAGCAGACACATAGGCATAGGAATTCCATGAAAGCATGGGTGAAGGCTCGGCCTTATCCTTTGGAGGGAATAAATTTTTGAATTTAAAAACTACGCGAGCACGATTTAGTTAAATAAAAACACGTGCGCATTATAAATGAACAAAATGTGTGCAGGTTATATACAAACACATCACGTGCACATTTTGTAAAATCAAAATAGCGTTCATCATCATCATCATAATGCTCAACTTCATCATCATGATCATCATGTTCATCTTCATCATCATGATCATCATCGTCATCATCATTATCCTCGTCACCATCATCATCATCATCACCACCACCACCATCACCATCGTCATCTTCATCATCCTCATCATCATCATCACCATCAACATCATGAACATCATCATCAACATGATCATCATCATCACCATCAACATCATGAACATCATCATCAACATGATCATCATCATCACCATCAACATCATGAACATCATCATCACCATCGTCGTCATCATCATCATCAACATCATCCGCATCATCATCATCCTCATCCTCTTGATCATCATCATCATCATCATCATCATCATCATCTTCATCATCATCATCATCCTCAACATCAATATCATAAACATTGTCATCACCATCGTCATCATCATCATCATGATCATCATCATCTTCATCATCATCATCATCATCACCATGATCATTGATCGTCAATCATCATCATCAACATTGCCATGTTCATCATCATCATCTTCATCATGTTCATCATCAACATCATCATCATCTTCATCTTCATCATCATCACCATCGTCATCATCATCACCTTCATCATCATCATCATCACCGTGAACATCATCATCACCATCAACATCATGAACATGATCATCAGAATCGCTGCCGTCGTCATCAACATCATCATCACCATCGTCATCGTCATCATCATCATCATCATCACCTTCCTCATCATCATCATCATCATCATCAACACCATCGCCATCATCATCATCATCATCTTCATCATCATCATCATCATCACCATTGTCGTCGCCATCATCATCATCATCTTCTTCATCATCATCATCATCATCACCATTGTCGTCGTCATCATCATCATCACAATTCCCATCATCATCTTCATCATCATCATCATCATCATCATCACCATGAACATCATCTTCATCATCTTCGTCTTCATCTTCATCATCATCATCATCCTCGTCATCATCATCACCGTCATCATCATCATCATCATCATCACCATCATCAACATGATCATCATCATCACCATTAACATCGTGAACATCATCATCATCATCCTCATCATCATCACCATCAACATCATGAACATCACCTTCATTCATCATCATCATCATCACCATCAACATCATGAACATCATCGTCATCATCCTCATCATCATCACCATCAACATCATGAACATCATCATCATTCATCATCA
>LPNX011064696.1:922998-936525 GCA_001517045.1 Pseudotsuga menziesii
TCAACATCATCATCATCACCACCATCATCATCATCCTCATCATCATCACCATCAGCATCATCACCATCATCATCATCATCATCACCATCAACATCATCTTCCTCATCATCATCATCATCATCATCAACATCATCATCATCATCCTCGTCATCATCATCACCTTCATCATCATCATCATCATCATCAACATGATCATCATCATCACCATCAACATCATCAACATCATCATCATCATCCTCGTCATCATCATCACCTTCATCATCATCATCATCATCATCAACATGATCATCATCATCACCATTAACATCGTGAACATCCTCATCACCATCAACATCATGAACATCATCATCATCATCAACAACAACATCAACATCATCTTCATCATCATTATCTTCATCATCCTCCTCATCCTCATCCTCATCCTCATCATCACCTTCATCATCATCATCATCATCATCATAAACATGATCATCATCATCACCATCAACATTGTGAACATCATCATCATCATCCTCATCATCATCTTCATCATCATCACCATCAACATCATCACCGTCATCATCATCATCATCATCATCATCATCACCATCAACATCATCTTCATCATCTTCGTCTTCATCTTCATCATCATCATCATCTTCATCATCATCATGATCATCATCAACATCATCATCATCATCACCATCATCATCATCATCCTCATCATCATCATCACCATCAACATCATCTTCATCATCTTCGTCTTCATCTTCATCATCATCATCATCATCCTCATCATCATCCTCATCATCATCATCATCAACATCATCACCATCATCATCATCATCATCATCATCACCATCAACATCATCTTCATCATCTTCGTCCTCATCTTCATCATCATCATCACCTTCATCATCATCGTGATCATCAACAACATGATCATCATCATCACCATTGACATCGTGAACATCATCATTACCATCCCCATCATCATCCTCGTCATCATCACCGTCAACATCATCACCATCATCATCATCATCATCATCACCATCAACATCATCTTCATCATCTTCGTCTTCATCTTCATCATCATCATCGTCCTCATCATCACCATCAACATCATCACCATCATCATCATCATCATCACCATCACCATCAACATCATCTTCATCATCTTCGTATTCATCTTCGTCATTATCATCATCAACAACAATAACATGATCATCATCATCACCATTGACATCGTGAACATCATCATCACCATCCTCATCATCATCACCATCAACATCATCACCATCATCATCATCACCATCATCCTCGTCGTCATCCTCATCATCATCACCATCAACATCACCATCATAATCATCATCATCATCATCATCATCATCACCATCACCATCAACATCATCTTCATCATCTTCGTCTTCATCTTCATCATCATCATCATCCTCACCATCATCATCAACTTCACCATCATCATCATCATCATCATCAACATGATCATCATCAACATCACCATCATCACCATCATCATCATCATCACCATCAACATCATCTTCGTCATCTTCGTCTTCATCTTCATCATCATCATCATCCTCACCATCATCATCACCTTCACCATCATCATCATCATCATCATCAACATGATCATCATCATCACCATTAACATCGTGAACATAATCATCATCATCCTCATCATCATCACCATCAACATCATGAACATCACCGTCATTGTAATGTACCTCTCATACCTCCAAGCCATCACGGGTGAAAAAGGGGAATGAAATTTTGTTAAGCTGTCTCTATAACATTTTTCAATCATGTTAGTGACACATTTTGTACGTGGCCTTTCAAAGGAAACATGTACAATCAAATCGGATAGACCCAAACTACAAGCATTGTAAAAATCAATCATATTACCATGTACAACCATCCTCCTTTATAAAAATCCAACCATGCAAATGCATCCAATTCACTAAGACAACATAACCTAAACATACTCATTATGCTTTCTGGTATTCACCTGATCAAGTAGTTCCCTCAATGGCAGAATACTAGTGTAGTAGTTAATTTGTCATTTGATACATACTCTAATGTTTTTTAACCACACTTCAATGACCTCCGTCTAACAATATGGAACAGATTACTCATTGTTTGTTTTTGGGTAAAGAAACGTAAGAGAAACACTTCCATTTATTCCAAATGCATAACTTTACAACACATTCATTCATTCATCTATTAGTGTTTGGCCTTCATCATCATAGTGTATTTGCAAACAATACTATGTGTGAACAAATATCATTACAAGAACATTACTCGATCATCTTTTACCCCAGCATAATCCATTAACAGGGTTGCCAAGCATCATCATAAGCATACAAAACAATGCAAAGAAAAATATAAGAAGAAACGTTCAGATGCATGAAAAGGAGACAGACAAAATGTATGTGGTTCGCCCCAACCTTGGGGTTACATCCACGAAAAGGTGTCACCTGCTTGTGACATTCATTAAAAATGTTTTACAATCCGCAACAGAAATGTTGTCATCATTTTCTTTTGAACCTCATCGGATCCCTCCTAAGGAGTATTTCTGAGGAAGTCAATCTGTAAGGATTATACACAGAACATTATACCTCTGCATCTTTATCATCTCTAGAGGTAACTACGACAATATGCAGGAAATAATATAGACATATTTCTTCTTTACTTATATGACATCATAAACATTATCTTTTCCATGGAGGTTTATAGTGCCCTAAATATCTGCCTCTCTAGTTCCTCTCAAGAACAAATATATTGCATATAAAACCTTATATGTATACTTCTCTATTTTAAGAAGAGGTAAACATCCATGCCCAAACATGAATACAAAATAAACCCATCCAGTAAAACGAGGAACGCAACTATGTTGCAATCTTCCAGATCAAGAAACAAAACGCGGTTAAGGGTTAAACTCAACTATGGTTTTCTAGATCAGCAATGACATCAGAAAACACAACCACGGGTTCGGCATGCTCATACAGGAATAGCCAACAACTCATCAATACCGAAGCTTCTCGATTTAACTAACTCTGAAATGAAACTCAAACATATTCACCGGGACTCGCCATATCCCTACTTAATATATACATGTTCAAAATATGCATATATATATATATATATATATCTTCAAGCAGGCAGAGGGGTGTATGCAAAACAAAGCATACACTACAGTAACCGGGCTGGAACTTACCGTTTCCAGAAGCTGAAATAAATATTGCTCAAAGGAAAAAGGAAGGAGAATACTGAAGATAAAAACCCTTCGCAACAATTTTTCCTACGAAGGAATAACCTGACCCAAGGAGACCTCCTCCATATCCAAACCAAACTACGGCCAAAACGTACTGATACTTTTCAAAATATTAGTAGGCGCGCAGAGGGTTATGGTCTCAAAGGCAGTCGTAATCCCCTAGGAACAAAATTTCGATCTAAAGCTTTACACTCGCCCTTCGCAGGTAGAGGTTAATACCTCGTATTCATAAGTAGTTTCCTTTTAAATCAGAAAAAGAAAAAGGACAGGATCTTACTATTACGCATCCCAGCCAGAGGGTCATGCCTCGCTCACATCCCATGCGGTTCCATTGAAACAAAAAGAAAGGAGCCAACAAGATCTCACCATTCAAGCAATGTGAACTCCAGCAACACTGCCTCCAAAATAGCCACAGCTTCATGCATGATCCTGTTGAGCTTCATCTGGGAGATTCCCTATCATGTTTCCTTCTTGGACACGGGATGCAGGTACAATGCGCTTTGGTCTCTTTTGAGGACCAAAACACCAGAATCGGGTCCAGTAGTCTTTCCATCGTCTCTGTTGTGGAGCGAAATTACGATTATTCATCGTAGTAGTGGCATGTACAGCAGCAGTAAGAATGTCTGTGCTTCTAACAGCAGTGTTGTTAGCCATCCTCATGCTCGCTTTCAATTCAATTTATATATGACAAGTGAAATCGTACTGGGTTTTCTCTCAAACAAGTGAGACCATTGAAGGATTACATGTCACAGCTTAAATCATCATGGGCGGCCATCCTGTACTGAAATTCAAGCCCCAGAATCCCACGCTGACCTCTGTGTGTTTCAATAATTCATCCCCTAAAGTTTACTTTGAAAGGTAAAGAAAAAAGAATGCTGTAAGTATAAATACTCAGCGCAATTCAGCATAAATCATCCAAAGGAATAACAATGCAACCAGGATTCCCAATTTAACGTGCAGGTCATAGACCAAGATCCAACTTCAGAACAACGCAGAGCTTTCTTGGAAGCCCAAAACCTCTCCTTCCCCGGGTGCTCACGATCTGTAATGTATATATCTCCTAGTGAAAACCCTAAGGCCTCTATCAACGCTCATGCATGCCCAGTAACATCTCCCCAATCGGTGCTGGTTGTTCAGGATAAAATAAAACTCCCGGTTCAACGTCTCTCAACAATTAAGGGAGTTTAAATGACACCATCAAAAATTATGCCTATAAAACTGGAAATGGTTCCATAAACGGGCCTATTAAGCAGGGTGGATTCAATACCTCCCGTTCTAATAAACGTAGGTGTGTGTGATAATTTATATATATATATATATATATATAATCCCTTTTACCTCCCCCAATCTCGCATAATATAAATTTAACTTTTTTTACCATACGATGCCTTCACTTATATAAGGCTCTCATTGTGTATAAAATTCCTTTTCATATACATACATAATGATCTATATAATATATATATATATATATATATATTTTTGATACTTTTTACTTATGAAAGGTGGTGGTAATTTTATCTCGGTGGAGGTTTTTTTCAATTCTTCACAAAACCTCTTAATGATCTATTGTGTAAGTTGTAGTCAGTCTTTAGAGTGGTTTTTCATGCGATAAATGTCTCATGTTCGAGCTCTCAGCTCGCGTGTCGGTATTAAGCGTGTGACTAAGAAGTGGCTTATGGCTGAGGGCGAGGGCGGGGGCTTGATTTCCTCGTCAATACTGCGATGAATTTTCTCGGCACATTTACTTGCCCTCTAGGTTTTTCCCTCATTGCTTACCCATCCTTTAGTGGATTATTTTTCAGTTGTTAAGTTGCGGCAACCTAATTAGTCTCTGAGACATACCGAATTAAGTAAGTAATCCCCTAACTCCCAAGGATTTTCTGGTGGGGCCTTGGCCTTGAGCTCCACCCCAGAAAATCATTACATTAAACATTAACAATTTTACAACACTTAGGGCATTACATTCTCCCCCCCTTAAAAGTAACACCGTCCTCGGTGTTCCTGTCTATCAACATTTTCCTTCCTTTCTTGGGTCATATTCTGCTTCGTCTTTCATCCTGATCTCCTTCAATCTTTCCTTCTTTTCATAAGTCACATTTTTGTGCGGGACCTGTAGTTTCCTGTAACATAATTCGGGTTCTCCCAAAATTTAGTAGACTATGTCTTAAATTACAATTCAACTTAGAACATAAATAGGATCCTTGTGCAATACAACAATTACACCTCATGGAATACTTTCTAGCCTTTGACTAGCTTCATAATACCCAGTTATCTTCATAATACAATCATTTCATCAACAATTACTATCCTTTGGATAGTTACGTCATCCTCGACTTGGGGAAATTATCCCTTTCTTCATATTTCACATTAAGTGTGTAACTGTTCAATTTACTTGGAAATTCGTTAACATGTTTTTCATCCGTTATGTTTTCTTTTTTCTTTTTCTTTTTTTTTTCTTTGAACTCCCTTGAGTTCTTTTTTCCATTTTAGTGTGGACTTATGGAAATTTCTGAGGTTACTCTCCCTTTTAACCCCTAGTTAAAATTTTTCTCCTCAGTGACATCAAACAGCGTCCTGTCTTCCAGATGTCAAATGTTTGCCTAGGTCTTTTTGCCACACCATATGCCTAACACCAATGTGCTCACACGGCAATCGCTTGCCTAACACCATTGTGCTCCTGCGACATGTATGCCTAACACCGATGTGCTCAATGCGGCAATCACTTGCCTAACACCATGGTGCTCCCACGGCATTCAAAAATTTTCGTATTTTAATATTCAATCTTTGACCATTCGTGATGCACACTCCTTAGTGCTCAGCGTGACTTACTATCATTGTCGTGATTCGTAAATCAGCTACATGGTTAGTCAAAGCATTTATTTATAAGCCAATACTTAATTAATCAATTACCAGAATTTCACAATTAGCAGTGATTTTAAATCGTCATTCCCAAATTATATCACCCTATAATTCATCTATAAAAATTACCCCTTACCTTTCTCTAAGCGATTTGGGCGTAATTTATAAACGCAGGAGGATTCTACACACGGCAGTGCATGTCAACTGCATCAATGGTCAGAATCGTAATGAAACCTGCAATGTTAGTATAACATCATCCACAGTTAATCCTTGGTTTATCAGACTCTAAATTCGACAATTTATAATGAGTAAGTCGTCACCCATACTTATCCTTGTCAGTTAAGGAACTGAATTACTAATAGCCTCTTTCGGCTGATAGTATTCCTAGCATAACCTACAAGATTAGCACATAACCTCATTCATCAATTATTTCTAATATCTACGTCTTCAGACATCCTTACTTGTCTATATATTTGGATATTCGCTAGTGAAGGGGTATTTATTCCTCCTTCGTGAGTGGAGATGCTAGGGATACAAACATTCCAATATCGTTATTAGCTCAAGGTAAAACATAATTTCAACTACTTATGTTTTCTCGTACAACTTTTCTAGCTTATTCGAATGCAACCTTTTCACAGGTGCACTCCTTCTACATAACCAATAACATTAGGTACAACATACCATGTTTTTACCTTAGCTGAGTTGCAGGCCAGTCCATATGCCATCTAGTTCCCTTTCGAGGAAATCCTGTAAGGAATGTTGTCGTCCTGGTAAAAACGTGTAAGAGATCAATAATTTCAATAAATAAATATTTTTCAACAGTCGGCTCTAACTGATAGTGTTCCCGGCATATCCTGCCATGTTAGTATGTAGCATTATTCAACATTCATCAACTCATTTATTTTTAACATCAACATCTTTAGATAATCAAGGCCATATAAGCTCTTACAAAAAAAAAATCCAATCTCAACATCATCCAAGCAACAATAATGTTATCAAATTCTTAATGGTTTTAATCACAAGCTTACCCATAAGGTCCTTCAATCTAGCTCGAGAACTAATCCTAGGGTCTTGCTAGAATCTTCAAATAGACATGTGATAGCAATAAGTATCCATTCCACTATATAGCCTATTTGGATACTAAGTCAATACCCAAAAACAGAAGTACCATCCATGGGCGAATCAAAACATAAGATAATCCGAGATCAAAACTCAAATCCAAGCACAAGGAACCAATTCTAAAACATTCACCATTAAGAGCATGTCTCTAAGAATTCATTTACTTAATTATGAAGCTGGTACTTGTAACTATACAGAAACTTTTCAGTATGTATAACATCACTCAATATCCACAATAGCCCTAGCGAGGTCAACAGGAATTGAGACGTACAGTCGCCATTCTTATTAAGGATTTTCAATGCTCAATCCAGCAATGTTTTGATTCATAAGGAGATACGGCTTTTCTTGTATTTATATTTGTTACTTTAGTGAACAAGCAATAGGCTTCAAATCCTCTATCAATGAATTTGTAACCACAAAACAAAATCGTTAACAACTTTCAAACCTTCATTTTACTATCGTTGTCAAGAGATGTGTCAATATTCTTTAAACATTTAATCAGATCCTTGGTATTCAAGTCGAAAGGGAGGAGAAAAGTGCCCAAAGGAAAATTCACCAATAACCAGATTTCAATTTGTAAAATTTCAGCAATCAACTACAAAACAAATTCAGAATTGATGCCTATGTCATTGATTTAATTTGGATACCAAGTAAGGATCTAAATATTCATCCAAAAGGTTAGCAGCAATCCAATGTGATTCAACCAAAATTCCCATAGGCAATGAACTCAGATTTGAAGCAAATGATACCAATGTTTATGTTAGTAAACTAGGCTAGAAAATTTGCATCTGGTTTTTCATCAAATTGTTTAGCTAGAATCTCAGGCTTGTTGAATAATTACGAATATAGGACAGCAGAGGATGTGACTTATTAGAGTATACCAAAATGCTTTAAACAGTGACTTCCAAATACAGGAAATATCTGCCAAGACTTGTGCAAGTTTTAGCATGGCTACCACTTTACCAGTTCTTATCCTCTTGCTTAAACCATTTCATTATACTTCAAATTTTTAACGGCACATATTTTTAGAGAGTTTTGCAAGGGTAACACAGTTATTCCTAAATCATCAATCAAGCTCTCATTTTATAGCTACCTTGCTATCCCAAAGGAATTTAGGCAAGTTGTGTATGTATATTTACATCTACGGATATCTAACCATATTTCCTTATACAATAATATTTCTAAGACTTGGGAGTATACTCTCCTGAGCCACTTACCCCTTTTTTTATTTTTTTATTTTTATTACCAATAATGAATCCTAGCTTAGGTCTAGAGAACATATAATCAATATTCATTTCTCATTCGGTCTTTAGCAGTACTACAGTGCATTAGGTAACCCTCTCAATGCCATACCTACTACAAAAATATTATTTTCCCACATGGAATTCCAAAAATCATACATCATGTTGTTAGTATTAATTCAGTTCCTATATATTATGGTAGAATTACTATAGTTCCTTCACCGACCGTGAGTTTGTCTTGAAAGACTCTTGTACCTTGCCAAGAATTTACCCATGCCATCTAAATAAAGATGCAACAATCGCATTAACCATTCATAATTCTTTTCGAAAGAAAATAAAAGGAAATAACCAGATACCTCTGCACTTATGTGATTGGCCTAACGTAGAAGTGGGAAAGGTAACGACCATATTTATTGTGATCTTGAGAAGATGTTCCTCCTTCTCCTACACAACTACAAGGTCAATTTAAACATTTGCATTTGGTACAACTTAAAGTACCTGGATTGTCGAACCATGTGGACTTGTTTTCTGTTATCACAGAGCAAACTCAATCGTTAGTTCCTAAAACGAAATATGCGGAATTAATTTGAGCCCAAATAGGCCCTAGCCTTCAACTCTCGCTCTGATACCATATGTAATGTACCTCTCATACCTCCAAGCCATCACGGGTGAAAAAGGGGAATGAAATTTTGTTAAGCTGTCTCTATAACATTTTTCAATCATGTTAGTGACACATTTTGTACGTGGCCTTTCAAAGGAAACATGTACAATCAAATCGGATAGACCCAAACTACAAGCATTGTAAAAATCAATCATATTACCATGTACAACCATCCTCCTTTATAAAAATCCAACCATGCAAATGCATCCAATTCACTAAGACAACATAACCTAAACATACTCATTATGCTTTCTGGTATTCACCTGATCAAGTAGTTCCCTCAATGGCAGAATACTGGTGTAGTGGTTAATTTGTCATTTGATACATACTATAATGTTTTTTAACCACACTTCAATGACCTCCGTCTAACAATATGGAACAGATTACTCATTGTTTGTTTTTGGGTAAAGAAACGTAAGAGAAACACTTCCATTTATTCCAAATGCATAACTTTACAACACATTCATTCATTCATCTATTAGTGTTTCGTCTTCATCATCATAGTGTATTTGCAAACAATACTATGTGTGAACAAATATCATTACAAGAACATTACTCGATCATCTTTTACCCCAGCATAATCCATTAACAGGGTTGCCAAGCATCATCATAAGCATACAAAACAATGCGAAGAAAAATATAAGAAGAAACGTTCAGACGCATGAAAAGGAGACAGACAAAATGTATGTGGTTCGCCCCAACCTTGGGGTTACATCCACGAAAAGGTGTCACCTGCTTGTGACATCCATTAAAAATGTTTTACAATCCGCAACAGAAATGTTGTCATCATTTTCTTTTGAACCTCATCGGATCCCTCCTAAGGAGTATTTCTGAGGAAGTCAATCTGTAAGGATTATACACAGAACATTATACCTCTGCATCTTTATCATCTCTAGAGGTAAATACGACAATATGTAGGAAATAATATAGACATATTTCTTCTTTACTTATATGACATCATAAACATTATCTTTTCCATGGAGGTTTATAGTGCCCTAAATATCTGCCTCTCTAATTCCTCTCAAGAACAAATATATTGCATATAAAACCTTATATGTATACTTCTCTATTTTAAGAAGAGGTAAACATCCATGCCCAAACATGAATACAAAATAAACCCATCCAGTAAAACGAGGAACGCAACTATGTTGCAATCTTCCAGATCAAGAAACAGAACGCGGTTAAGGGTTAAACTCAGCTATGGTTTTCTAGATCAGCAATGACATCAGAAAACACAACCACGGGTTCGGCATGCTCATACAGGAATAGCCAACAACTCATCAATACCGAAGCTTCTCGATTTAACTAACTCTGAAATGAAACTCAAACATATTCACCGGGACTCGCCATATCCCTACTTAATATATACATGTTCAAAATCTGCATATATATATATATATATATATATATATCTTCAAGCAGGAAAAGGGGTGTATGGAAAACAAAGCATACACTGCAGTAACCGGGCTGGAACTTACCATTTCCAGAAGCTGAAATAAATATTGCTCAAAGGAAAAAGGAAGGAGAATACTGAAGATAAAAACCCTTCGCAGCAATTTTTCCTACGAAGGAATAACCTGACCCAAGGAGACCTCCTCCATATCCAAACCAAACTACGGCCAAAACGTACTGATACTTTTCAAAATATTAGTAGGCGCGCAGAGGGTTATGGTCTCAAAGGCAGTCGTAATCCCCTAGGAACAAAATTTCGATCTAAAGCTTTACACTCGCCCTTCACAGGTAGAGGTTAATACCTCGTATTCATAAATAGTTTCCTTTTAAATCAGAAAAAGAAAAAGGACAGGATCTTACTATTACGCATCCCAGCCAGAGGGTCATGCCTCGCCCACATCCCATGTGGTTCCATTGAAACAAAAAGAAAGGAGCCAACAAGATCTCACCATTCAAGCAACGTGAACTCCAGCAACACTGCCTCCAAAACAGCCACAGCTTCATGCATGATCCTGTTGAGCTTCATCTGGAAGATTCCCTATCATGTTTCCTTCTTGGACACGGGATGCAGGTACAATGCGCTTTGGTCTCTTTTGAGGACCAAAACACCAAAATCGGGTCCAGTAGTCTTTCCATCGTCTCTGTTGTGGAGCGGAATTACGATTATTCATCATAGTAGTGGCATTTACAGCAGCAGTAAGAATGTCTGCGCTTCTAACAGCAGCGTTGTTAGCCATCCTCATGCTCGCTTTCAATTCAATTTATATATGACAAGTGAAATCGTACTGGCTTTTCTCTCAAACAAGCGAGACCATTGAAGGATTACATGTCACAGCTTAAATCGTCATGGGCGGCCATCCTGTACTGAAATTCAACCCCCAGAATCCCACGCTGACCTCTGTGTGTTTCAATAATTCATCCCCTAAAGTTTACTTTGAAAGGTAAAGAAAAAAGAATGCTGTAAGTATAAATACTCAGCGCAATTCAGCATAAATCATCCAAAGGAATAACAATGCAACCAGGATTCCCAATTTAACGTGCAGGTCATAAACCAAGATCCAACTTCAGAACAACGCAGAGCTTTCTTGGAAGCCCAAAACCTCTCCTTCCCTGGGTGCTCACGATCTGTAATGTATATATCTCCTAGTGAAAACCCTAAGGCCTCTATCAATGCTCATGCATGCCCGGTAACGTCTCCCCAATCGGTGCTGGTTGTTCAGGATAAAATAAAACTCCCGGTTCAACGTCTCTCAACAATTAAGGGATTTTAAATGACACCATCAAAAATTATGCCTATAAAACTGGAAATGGTTCCATAAACGGGCCTATTAAGCAGGGTGGATTCAATACCTCCCGTTCTAATAAACGTAGGTGTGTGTGATAATTTATATATATAATCCCTTTTACCTCCCCCAATCTCGCATAATATAAATTTAACTTCTTTTTACCATACAATGCCTTCACTTATATAAGGCTCTCATTGTGTATGAAATTCCTTTTCATATACATACATAATGATCTATATAATATATATATATGTTTAATATATATATATATATATATATATTTTTGATACTTTTTACTTATGAAAGGTGGCGGTAATTTTATCTCGGTGGAGGTTTTTTTCAATTCTTCACAAAACCGCTTAATGATCTATTGTGTAAGTTGTAGTCAGTCTTTAGAGTGGTTTTTCATGCGATAAATGTCTCATGTTCGAGCTCTAAGGTCGCGTGTCGGTATTAAGCGTGTGACTAAGAAGTGGCTTATGGCTGAGGGCGAGGGGGGGGGCTTGATTTCCTCGTCAATACTGCGATGAATTTTCCCGGCACATTTACTCGCCCTCTAGGTTTTTCCCTCATTGCTTACCCATCCTTTAGTGAATTATTTTTCAGTTGTTAAGTTGCGGCAACCTAATTAGTCTCTGAGACATACCGAATTAATTAAGTAATCCCCTAACTCCCAAGGATTTTCTGGTGGGGCCTTGGCCTTGAGCTCCACACCAGAAAATCATTACATTAAACATTAACAATTTTACAACACTTAGGGCATACAAGAGGGGCATTACAGTCATTCATCATCATCATCATCACCATCGACATCATGAACATCATCATCATCATCCACATCATCATCACCATCAACATCATGAACATCATCGTCATTCATCATCATCATCATCACCATTACCATCATGAACATCATCATCATCATCCACATCATCATCACCATCAACATCATGAACATCACCGTCATTCATCATCATCATCATCATCATCACCATCAACATCATGAACATCACCGTCATTCATCATCATCATCATCATCATCACCATCAACATCATGAACATCATCATCATCATCACCATCATCATCCTCATCCCCATCGTCATCATCACCTTCATCATCATCATCACCATCAACATCATGAACATCATTATCATCATCCTCATCCCCATCATCATCATCACCTTCATCATCATCATCATCATCATCAACAACATGATCATCATCACCACCATCATCAACGTGAACATCCTCATCATCATCATCATCATCTTCATCATCACCATCGTCATCATCATCATCATCATCACCATTCCCATCATCATCTTCATCATCCTCATCATCATCATCATCATCATCATCAACATGATCATCCTCATCCTCATCATCATCACCATCAACATCATCACCATCATCATCATCATCATCATCATCATCATCATCACCGTCTTCGTCTTCATCTTCATCATCATCATCATCCTCACCATCATCATCACCTTCACCATCATCAACATGATCATCATCAACATGATCATCATCACCATCATCATCATCATCACCATCAACATCATCTTCATCATCTTTGTCTTCATCTTCATCATCATCATCATCCTCACCATCATCATCACCTTCACCAT
>LPNX011064700.1:3331-55009 GCA_001517045.1 Pseudotsuga menziesii
CGATGATGATGAGGATGAGGATGAGGATGAGGATGAGGATGAGGATGAGGATGATGATGATGATGTTCATGATGTTGTTGGAGATGATGATGATGAGGATGATGATGAAAGTGATGATGATGTTCATTATGTTGATGGTGATGATGATTATGAGGATGATGATGATGAATGATGATGATGCTGATGATGTTGATGGTGGTGATGATGATAATGATGATGATGATGATGATGATGATGATGATGATGATAAGGATGATGATGAGGATGATGATGATGATGTTCATGATGTTGATGGTGATGATGATGATGATGGAAATGGTGATGATGATGATGATGATGATGGTGATGATGAAGGTGATGATGGTGATGATGATGATGATGATGAAGATGATGGTGATGATGATGAGGATGATGATGATGATGTTCATGATGTTGATGGTGATGATGATGATGAGGATGATGATGATGATGTTCATGATGTTGATGGTGATGATTATGATAAGGATGATGAAGGTGATGATGATGACAATGACAATGATGGTGATAATGTTGTTGATGATGATGATGATGATGATGGCAATGATGGCAATGGTGATGATGATGATGACGATGGTGATGATGAAGGTGATGATGGTGAAGATGAGGATGATGAAGATGAACATGATGAAGATGATAATGATGATCATGGCGATGTTGATGATAATGATGACGATGATGATGATGTTGATGATGAGGAAGGTGATGATGATGATGCCAACGATGGTGATGACGATGATGTTCATGATGATGATGACGACGATGGTGATGATGATGTTCATGATGTTGATGGTGATGATGATGATCATGTTGATGATGATGATGATGATGATGGTGATGATGGTGATGATGAAGCTGAAGATGACGATGAGGATGAGGATGATGAGCATGAGGATGATGATAATGATGATGGCGATGGGGATGATGATGATGATGAGGAAGGTGAATATGAAGATAATGAAGATGATGATCATGTTGATGATGATGATGATGATGACAATGGTGATGATGATGAAGATGATGAGGAAGGTGATGATGATGTTCATGATGTTGATGGTGATGATGATGATCATGAAGTTGAATATGATGATCATGTTAATGATGATGATGATGATGAAGATGAAGATGATGATGAACGCTATTTTTGGTTTTACAAAACGCGCACGCGATTTGTCTGCACATAACGTGCACGCATTTTGTTTCTATATAACGCGCACACGTTTTGTTCAGTTAAATCGCGCTCGTGTATTGTTTAAATTCAAAAATTTATTCCCTCCAAATGATAAGGCCGAGCCTCCACCCATGCTTTCGTGGAATTCCTATGCCTATGTGTCTGCTTTGTACTTTGCTTCAGATTCAACATGCCTGTGCCTTGGAATATGATCAACCATGGCTAATTCAACATTATATCCAAATTTTCAATATGCTCGTGTTTAGCGGTTCGTCTGATTATGATGCACACCTCCATTTTTTATGAGATTTTAGAAACAGATATGTTTTTTTTGCAAATTCTAAATATGTAAATTTTAACAAGAATACATAATTTTTTCTATTTTTTTCTTATTTATCTTCTGTCATCACTCCTCAACTCAAAAAACACACTGGTAGTGTTTCGTCCATATCTCTTTCGTTTCTCAACCATTTAAAAAAAAATTTGTATGGTGCACTAAAGAACACCAATCTCTACATGTTATAAAAAACCCATTTCTAAATAATTGCATTAAGACATTCAAACGCTGCACCCACAAATGATGTACCGTTTTTGAGGTTTGATCTCTTAGATAATTAAAAACAAATTTAAAAATATTATTTTTATTATTGGAAAAATAGTCGTGCACTAGTCCTATATGTTCTCTATATGTATACCGGTTTTCGTAAGTTTATTCCATCATTTAGACACTCAGATGCTGCACCCACAAAAACATATACCTTATAATTTGTCACAAAAATAAAAAGGTCCCGTTAAAATTTATCTAACTTTAGATAGTTAACAACATTTTCAATAGAAAAAAAATTTATATTTGGAAAGGTCATTCAATTTCCTACATTTCTTGTTTTTTACTGATCGCAAGATTCATTGTGTAAGTGTCTCAAAATATCCATGCAAGTTGATGGATGTCTGTTTTTTCAGTTTTGTATTGCATCTAATGTGCCAAAAGAGACCCTCAACTTATTGCACACACCCGTAGATGATGTTTCCCTTTATTTTACACTCATCCATAATTCCATCTGCGCTCCTTTGCTAGTAAGAATCCATATACCAAAGGTTACACATCCCTTGAAAAGCAGCTAAAACAGTGTGAAAATGGCCTTCGTGATTTTTCCCACCACCCTACATCTTCCTAAATAGTGATATCCTCTTATGAACCATGATTAGAGAAATACATGTTATCATGCTCCACTCCTGCTCCGTAGTCCGGAGCAAATATATCCCATGCAGTCGCCATCTCCTAATTTACCCATTCATTTCTGCATGTATTCCCATCATTTGAAAATATGGTTCCTTGATTGTGAGGCTTAGCGGATTTAAAATCGGTGTTTCTTTCAACTGAATTCACCATTCAGTTGTCTTAACACCTCCTTTACGTGTAGTGAGTCGACCCCTCCTGGTGTCCTTCCCTCCCTGTTTCATAACTATTCCATGTATCTTGGTGCATGAGGTTTATATAGCTATCCATTGTTGTCGCATCCATCACATTATTCTAGTCTGTTGCCTTAACTATTATGCGGGTTTTTTTCCCAACGTTTTCTATCCGATGTGACACCTTGTTCGCCAGTATTTTGACATGGTTAAAGAAGATAGCCATCCCTTAGTCCAAAATATCCTTCATATGTTCTAACTGCCCCTCCAACCTATATAAGTGTGCCACCTTTGTACTTTAGGTGTCTTGAAGGAGTTTCGTCGCCATCTGGATCACCACTGGGGAATATCCTTTGATGATTACAGGGGTCCATTAGTTCTCTTGTGTCATTTCTATTCCCTATAAGAGACCTTCTATCTCTGCAACATTGTTGGTTTCCCAACCAATGTAATCATGCTTGATGCCTTGAATGCTCCCTCTATGGTCACAGATAATACACCCATACCCTTTAGGGCATGGGTTTCCCTTTGATGTGTTGAAATATTGTAACTTCGAAGAATATTCTATATGTATCTTTTTGTGGTCCCCGATGGTCCTACCGAGAGAACCACTTTTATTACATTGTACCCCGATGCTCCTAATCGGAAGATCTAATAAGAGTCATGAGGCAGTCCCCTCTAATTGTAAAGGTGGGTCATTAGCACCCCAGTGTGGTTACTTGAGCCTACATGTGTAACTCGAGCCGACATGATTTAACTCAAGCCTACATGTCAAATGAGTTAACTTAAGTGAATGGATGAATATAAATAGATTTGTAGTGCTCATTTGGGACACACACACTCTCACTTGTATAGCGCATTAGTGGAGAAGGAGGAGGATCAGGCTTTGATCTCCTTGCTGGTTTTATCTTTTATCTTTTTGGGCATCTATATTGAGGAAGATTTTGCTGGGTTTTTCCCTTTAGGGTTTTCCCAGGATAAATCTTTGTGTTCCTTTTTTATGGTTGTGCTTGTCTATCTTTCAGTGATCCTGTTTATATGCTTTTGTCATGAAAATGAAATGAAATACTGATATCTTAGCTAAGCATATGAAAAATTTAACATGGTATCAGAGCTAACCTGAAAAGAAGACATTGTGCAGCTACAGAAGCTAGGGATTCTTACTTTTTGGGTCTCTCTCCACAATCCATCAGCAAAAGTATGCTAGGATGACTCTCCATTGAAGGGCGCATCTTTTTGTCGAAGCGGAATTCGATTCCGAGCATTTTCAGTTTTCGATGTGGAATTTAGGGCTTTCTACAGAAGAGGAATTTTTGAGTGAGACCAGCATAGGATTTTTCTCCTCATAAAAACCGAATTTTAGAGACCTGGATCAAGAAACTTGGTTGGGTGAAACTCTGGGAAAGTCAAACCCTAGTTTGACCCCGAGCTAGAAAAACCCTAAATACTAAAATGGCTACGTTTTGGTACATTCGCTATATTCCGATATTGGCGAAGGATCAAGAGCTAAAACTTGTAGGGGAAGAATATTAAATCCTTATGAACACTTTATCCAAAATTCATCCTCAGATTCGCTGTATTCTAGGATATATGTTCTCTCCAAGTTAGGGTTCCAGCCTCTTCCAGAATTCATCCCTAAACAGGACACCTGGGGAGAATTGCAATATCTTGGGATAAAGAGGTCCAAAGGGAATTCCTAAAGATGTTCTAGAAAGGGCATGGAATTTAATTTTGGTGGTCCTAATATCAGACTTAGAAGATGATCCAGTGACACATGGCATTCCGTACAACTTCGCTGTTCTGAATAGTCATGTAAAAGGTCACCTTGGGAAAAGGATCATAAATCCCAAATGGTTAAACAAATTCTGATGAAACCTATGGTTTTGGATCAGCGACATGTGAGGTTAACTCAGTACAAAATTTCAGACACAGAGGAGCATAAATTTCAGAGATATCACATAAATAGTAACAGGCATTTCTGCTGAAGAAATTGGAAAATTAGGGCTTCCTGTTCCGGGAGCTTCCCTCCACTGTTTTCAGAAATGGAGTAGATTGGACAGATCCATTTGAAGAGATATATCCAATCAGATATAAAATATTCCAATTTTTTGAAATTAGGGTTTCTATGACAAACCCTAGATTAGTCAGCTCCAGAACCAAGACGAACACCTCAAATTGGTAAGATCTAATCCTTTGCTATGTTCATTTGAGGTTCTCATTTCAAAGTGATCTATGACATCAGCTTGATGATAAGCTTGGTAAAGTTGACAAATTCCAAGCCTAGAAGTATATGATCTCTCTGAAGAAAATGGATTGGACACCTACATGAGCATAGAGGTTCCAGTTTCAGAGGGAGATGAGGCTAGAAGCCTTTCTCAAGAAGAACTTGGTCAAATACCAGAAGATCATTGATGATTCAGTTACGAATCAACTTGTACTACAATTGTCTTTTCTAAAGACATTGATGAGGTTTGATTCCTTGACCAAGCTATTTGAAGGGAAGAACATAGATTGGAATATGACCTTAAGAAATAAGCTGAAGAATATGAAGATCCAGAATGCAGAGACCATGCAATCATAATGATCTCTCAAATCAAAGGACAACTTCAATCAGGGAAAGAAGAAGTGAAGAATGCAGAAGTGGTGATGGCCACCTTGAATGGCTTTCCAGGATCATGGAATTCATTCATTCAAGAAATGTGTTCCAGAAGGAAGTAGTTACTTTCAGCAGACTTTGGGAAGAAGAAGAAGCTCGTCTCTGAAGATCAAGCTCTCATCTTCCAAAGAAGAACCCTCAATCAATGAGGAATATGAAGATCTCAAATCTTGAAGAACTGCTTATCCACCTTAGCATTTGGATAATAAACGATGCTATCATGAATGAAGAAGATGATGAAGCTGAAGACTCAAGAAGGAGTATACCCATGAAACAAATAAAAGATAAGTATTCAATTGTCATTTCATGATATTGTTTTGTTATACATTTGATTATATTCAGTTGATGTGTTATGCATGATAGATTGTTTGCATTGATGACTGTATACTTCCGATATGCATGTGATGGGTAAGTAGCTCATGGTGCTATACAACTCTCCATTGCTACTTATCAAACCTCTTTGCTGACATATTGTATTAGTGCACAATCTCAATAATGTCATGGTGGAGATGGAAGGCATCTAGAAAGTTTATAAATGTTGTATTGAATAAACAGTTGCATGATGCATAAGAATTTGTCGTTATACATATGTTTTATGAAATAGTTCTAACCATGCAACTGATGCATTTGAATTGTAGGAAAGGTCATGTACAACCTCCTACAAGAAAAGAAGGATGATACTTGTTCCGAAGAACAAGTGATGACAATTCAAGATCCACTCCAATAAACATGAATCTAAAGCTCCCAGGGTCAGAGATACCATGACGGAAGAAAGAGCTTTAGAGAGTGGTAGATCCACCTTGAAGGATGAAGACCACCATGGGTACAAGAGATAACTCAAGATGAAGAAAATAATGCTATGATCAAAGAAAAACAGTTGATCATGGGGAATGATGTATACGATATGATGGAACAAGTGTACAAAGCAAGGTTCGTGATTCTCCCCAGAAAGAATAGACTATGACATGACATACTCTATTGACCAGTATATATCAAGCATAGAACCACCTGAACATAATGAAGAGGGAAGATGATACTCCACTTCAGGGGGAGTGACTATAGAAAATTATATCTGATTTCGACATGGTACGACATGATGGATAGCTTTGTGATGGATCGAGACTTTACCAAGAGTAAAGTGGGTTCCAACCTTCAAGGTTGAATGCAGAAGACTAGGAAATGTTGATGACCTGAGAAGACAAACTCATAGAAGATGTTGTGATACTAGAATGATAAATGTGGTATCTTCCAAATGGATTTGCAAGATAAGATATGTTGCTGATAGAAGTAAGGTAAGAGTTGTGGCTAGAGGTTTCTATCAGAAAGAGGGAATTAATTCTGAAGAGACACTTACTCTAGGAAGCAAGGTACATTTCCTTCAAAACTATCATGGTTGTTTCTTCCATGATGAAGTAAAGACAAGCCTTCCTTAATGGTATGATTGAGGAAGAGTTTTACATTGAATAGTCATAAGGATTTGAAGCTGAAGACAGAAGGAATCAAGTATGCAAGTTGAAGAAGGCCCTCTATGGCCTGAAGCAAGCTCCCAGATCTTGGTATGGAAGAATAGATAGTTTCCTGATGAGCATGGGCTTTGCCAAGAGTAAAGTCGATCCTAACCTTTCCTACAAGGTTGTAGAAGATGTACCTGTCATTCTATTACTATATGTGGATGACTTATTCTTTACAGGGAATGAGAAACAAATCATGGAAAGCAAGAAGAAACTAGCAGAAGAATTTGAGATGAAAGACCTTGGGTTAATGCATTATTTCCTAGGTCTGGAAGTATGGCAAAGTTCAGAAGGAATCTTTCTCAACCAAGGAAAGTATGTGGTAGAGATATTGAAGAGATTCAATATGTTGAAATGCAAAGTCATGGCCACACCCATGGACTCTAACCTGAAGCTGTTAGCTGATGACTCATTAGAGTTAGTTGATGTGACTCACTACAGACAAATCATTGGGTCATTGATGTACTTAAGAAATACCAGACCAGACATTTGTTTTGCTGTGAACACCTTAAGTCAATATCTTGTTCAACCAAGACGGTTTCACCTAGTAGCTGCAAAACATGTGATGAGATATCTGAAAGGGACTATAGACTTTGGTCTATACTATGATGGTAGCCATGAGTATATATTGTATGGCTACACAGATGCAGATTGGGCTAGAAGTATCTCAGACAGGAAAAGCACATCAGGTATATGCTTTTGTTTGAGGTCTGCTATGAGTTCATGGTTTAGCAGGAAACAGTCCAGTGTTTATCTTAGCCATATGGCTTCAGAAGCTGATATCAGGTCTCTTTGACCTGAAGATGGACACAACAATGATTCTATGTGATAACCACAGTTGTGATGACAAAGAACCCTGTGTTCCACGTAACACATAGAAATATGGTATTTCTACATACAAGATAAGATGAAGATAATGATACTGTAGATGCAGATGATGGTGATTTAGTATTTCTATACTGAATATAGAGATGATGATGTTTTAGTATTCCCATATTGAAGATATAGATGATGATGCTTTTAGTATTCACATACTAGAGATACAGATGGTGATAGATCAATATTCAAATATTGAAGATGTAGATGATGATGGTTTGGATGATGATGTACTGACAAAGGCTCTGCCTCGAGTAGAGTTCTAACACTTTCGAGACAAGGTTGATGTTGTTCAGAAAGACCTTCCTCGAAAGGGGGAGTAGTGATGTTGTAGTGGGATTGTATCCTCCCTGGGCATTTTCCCTAAAGTGATCTGGAGACCTCCGTCCTCGAGAATGAAGAGGGATTGTATCATCCCGGCACATCTGTCCACAATAGATCCGGTGACCTCGGTCCTCGAGAACGTGGTGGGATTGTATCATCCCTGGGCACTTGCCCTAAAGTGATCCCGAGACCTTGGTCTTCGAGAATGAAGAAGGATTGTATCATCCCGAGACATTTGTCCATAATAGATCCGGTGACCTCGGTCCTCGAGAATGTGGTAGGATTGCATGATCCTTGGACATCGTCCTAAAGTGATAGGGAGTGATTATCCCGTAATTGTATCCAGTGACTTAGGTCGTCTAGAATGTGGTAGGATTGCATCATCCTTGGACTCAAGTCCTAAAGTGATAGGGAGTGATTATCCCGTAAATGTATCCGGTGACTTCGGTCATCGAGAATGTGGTAGGATTGCATCATCCTTGGACTCAAGTCCTAAAGTGATAGGGAGTGATTATTCGGTAATTATATCCTATGAATTTTGTCGTCGAGAATGTGGTAGGATTGCATCATCCTTGGACTTAAGTCCTAAAGTGATAGGGAGTGATTATCCCGTAATTGTATCCGGTGACTTTGGTCGTCGAGAATGTGGTAGGATTGGATCATCCTTGGACTTAGTCCTAGATTAATAGGGACTGATTCTCCCGTAATCAATCCGGTAACTTAGGTTGTCGAGAATGTGGTTGGATTGCATCATCCCTGGAATTTAAGTCCAAAAGTGATCCAAAGACTTTTTGTCTTTGAGTTGTGGATTGCAGGTTGTTGCTGATGATGATGATGCCGTACTGAATCAAAATATCAGAGTATGATGATGATGACGTACTGATCGAAAGATCAGAGTATGATGATGATGATGTACTGATCTAAAATATCAGAGTATGATGATGACGCGGTATGATTATGATGTTTCTGATCGAAAGATCAGAGTATGATGATGATGTTTCTGATCGAAAGATCAAAATGTGATGATGATTATGATCGACAGATCAGAATATGATGATGATGATGTTGCTGCTGATCGAAAGGGCAAAGTGTTGATGATGATATTGCTGATTGAGAGATCAAAGTACTGAAGATGTTGCTGCTGATCGAAAGTTCAAGGTGCTGAAGATGTTGTTGCTGATCGAAAAGTCAAAATCCTGAAGATGTTGCTGATCGAAAGGACAAAATACTGAAGATGTTGTTGCTGATCGAAAATTCAAAGTGCTGAAGATGTTACTGATCGAAAGGTCAAAATGCTGAAGATGTTGTTGTTGATCGAACAGTCAAAGTGCTGAAGATGTTGCTGATAAAAAGGTTCAAGTGCTGAAGATGTCATTGCTAATTGAAAGATCAAAATGCTGAAGATGTTGCTGATCAAAGACTGAAGATGTTACTGATGGTTGAAGATGAAGACTACATGATGTTGAAAAGCTTCCAATGATTTATAGATGTGTTACCCTGCTGATGTTGATGATGTCCCTTATCTCTACTCTTGTTGTTGTTGATGTTGCTGTAGAATACCCTTCTCGTTAAGGGGGAGTGTTGAAATATTGTAACTTCAAAGAATATTCTATATGTATCTTTTTGTGGTCCCCGATGATCCTACTGGGAGAACCACTTGTATTACATTGTATCCCAATGCTCCTAATCAAAAGATCTAATAAGATTCATGAGGTAGTCCCCTCTAATTGTAAAGGTGGGTCATTAGCACCCCAGTGTGGTTACTTGAGCCTACATGTGTAACTCGAGCTGACATGATTTAACTCGAGCCTACATGTCAAATGAGTTAACTTAAGTGAACAGATGAATATAAATAGAGGTGTAGTGCTCCTCATTTGGGACACACACACTCTCACTTGTATAGCGCATTAGTGGAGAAGAGAAGTAGCTGGAGAAGGAGGAGGATCAGGCTTTGATCTCCTTGCTGGTTTTATCTTTTATCTTTTTGGGGCATCTATATTGAGGAAGCTCTTGCTGGGTTTTTCCCTTTAGGGTTTTCCCAGGATAAATCTTTGTGTTCCTTTTGTATGGTTGTGCTTTTCTATCTTTCAGTGATCCTGTTTATATGCTTTTGTTATGAAAATGAAATGAAATACTAATGTCTTAGCTAAGCATATGGAAATTCAACAATGTATACCAATACTGCTCTGGATAGCCGCCTCAAAAGGCGTATCCAGACAGGTGGTACACGAACCATGAACTCCTGCATGATGGGTGGGATGTGCTCAATCTGTAAGGTGGTACTCTCTGGGTAAGCCTGGCCAGCTTCCCCTCAAGAACCCTAGTGAAGCCCTGGTCTTCTCCCAAGACAGGGCGCACATACATGCGTGGATTCCCTTCACGGCAGAGCGGTCCAATATTTGCATTTTGAGATTTTAAAAGGATTAGAACTCTTATACATATGTATATATCTCTATATTTAAAATTCATAAAAAATTTAAAATTTTGAAAATAAAAATTACTTAACTCTCCCCATGCTCCTCCTAGAGGGAGGAGGAGGTCAGCATCACCACGGAAATCCATTCCAGCATATGGAAACTACTCCAAAGCTGGAAACTGTCGCTCCCACCAAAAGTAGAAGTCATCATCATAGACACTCTGCACCGATCCACCACCTCCCTGGTGAAAGAAAATATCTCCCCACCTGCTCAGCTTAGGCTGATGAGGAGAATGAACTGGTAGTGAAACTGCAGGACTCAATCCTGACACTCTCTCAAAAAATAAGGCTACGAGTATGCTGGAGTAACCAAAATTCTTCCTCCTACCTCTTTTGCAGTCAGAGAGCTATTTTCTCATAATTAGGACCACTCCCGAACACCAGTCATATAGGTCTCCCTATATACAATCCATTGCTAGTCTCATCTGGTTCCAAGTTGCAAGGTGAAGTGATGACGAACTTGCAGCCCTCACTATAGTACTCGTCACCACCTGTAAAGGAAGGTCACGTATGTGAACAATAGGGATGAAGATACCCCTCTTTTGTGTGCCTAGTGCGCAGTATATATCAATATAGTTTTGTACACTTAGAGGGTCACTGCCTCTGTCGGTGCCTTCCAAGTTTACTGGAGCTCCCCATCATGATAGGAAAATAATGAAATAGGCATCCTCCGAGGTAATCTCTAAGGACTCACCTTGAAGGTCAAACATGCCAAAGTCATGATCCCAATAATTTATCAAGAACTCTAAGAGGTGGACATTGGCCTGCATAGGTGAAGTATAGAAAAAACTTCAATAACCCACTTTGACGTAAAACATTCATGGTGGGGGTATCTTGAAGAGCTTCTTGGTCCATGTCTTCATGTTCTCGCTCCCTCCACTAAAGCACCATCTTTCAACCTAATAAACAAGCAATTTAAACCATTAGTTTCATATAAAATTTTGGAATTTTGACCCTACACAT
Source organism: Pseudotsuga menziesii (assembly GCA_001517045.1). NCBI lineage: Eukaryota > Viridiplantae > Streptophyta > Pinopsida > Pinales > Pinaceae > Pseudotsuga > Pseudotsuga menziesii. Next base: position 14,755 of record LPNX011064700.1, read on the forward strand.
TCTTTTTTCACCTCACGCAGCGTATGCGACTGTATTTTAAGGTAGGTCGCGTAGTGTATGCGACTGTCCTTCAGGAAACCCGCGTATAGAACGCGTGTACACAACTTTTACTATATCAAACCCGCGTACACAATGTTGCTGTTTTAAGGTGCCTAAAAATATGAAATTTGGGCTCAATTTTAATAATTGCTTGGATCAAATGAAAGAGCATGGAGTGTAGTATTACCTGACACTTGCGTATTTGGAAATGGTCCACCGGATTGTCCACACCGAGCAATTGAAGGTAGAGGTATAAACTTGTCTTTTATGGTAAAAAATCAAAATGGTGAGTTTTTGTTTATGTTTTGAACTATTTATAGAAAATTTATTTTTCAAGTGGGTTTTTTCCCTATAGTTCATAATTTATAAAACTAGTACCATATTTTCTTTTCCATGTGACATGTCTATCATCATTTTTACAGTGTTTTTGCTCATATAGGATGGTTTTTTTTCGTTTCACATGCATTCTACATCTACACCTACTCCATATTAAACCTAGCATTAACATTTTGAACACGGACTATGGTATTTTTAACCATTAACTCCTTGTCTTTACCATTGTTCTTCTGTGGATAGGACCTTCCTCCTCTGAGTATCCTCAGTTAGAACCTATTTATTGTCTTTTGATACTCATACTGCAGCTGTCATTGGTTTAGGGGAATATTTTTAGCTATTTTTCATGCCAAATTGAGCCTCATTTTGGTCTCTTTTTATAAGCTATCCCTTTATAGGACTCGTCGCCCTTATGGAGTTTCTTTAGGCCCAGGTCTAACTCCTTAAAGCAGACTTGACTATTGAGTAAACTTGTGCGTTCAAGCTCATTAATAATACGTGAATGGGCATCCACATTGGTGGTAGGTTATCTCTTTCTCAGATCATGTGGAATAATACGAGAAAGGATCACTCTCTTTTCTACGGAATTGCGAAGAGTATTCTTAGGTACAGGTTTATCACTTTTCTAGACCTGAGGGACTAAATTTACAGAAAAGGAACACCTGGTATGAGCTCAGTTTTCTCTTTTTTGTGCTCTGGACCTAAACATGAAAAATATTTTGAGTGTACTTTATGTCTTTGTCATGCTCGTTAAACACTAAGAACAAAGCATTGAGTTTATTGTTGTAAGCCCTATTTCTCGTACTCAAATGGATCTTTCCAAGTGATCTTGCTTTCCTTCACACTCGTAAAACTCAAGCTATATGCTGCTCTTGAAGGAGCGTTGGTTAGGTGGTAATTTAACCTTTTTCAGACCTCCTTGACTAAGTACGAAAAAGGTTCACCTTTTCTTCTATGGAAGTTAAGAGATTTCTCCCGTGGTATGTTTTATACTTTTCCGGCCTCAGGAGACTAAATTGGATGAAAAAGGACCCCCCCCTGGAGTCTTCCTTGGAGTTTTCAGACTCTCTAAACATGAAAACACAAAGGGAGCATGTACTAGTTCGGGCTCATAAAATCCACGAATTAGTGACACTATCAAGCATTATTCCCTCTTCTGTTCAAGCTTGTCAAAAAATGAAGAGAGATTGGAGTTGACTTTCTTGGACTCGTTAACATTTAATAGGGAAGGTAAGGAAGAAGATTTCTTTTGGTTCTCAGTTAGTGGCAGCATGTCCTCCTTGAACATAACACTCTACATTTTTTCTGAGACTCATGTCTCAATGTTCACTTTCAGTTCAGCTATTACTTTGAGTTTTACTCCTCCTCTTTTCAGTTCTACCTGGGGAATCTGATCATGTCTCCTACATGACAGATAAGTCTAGTTGTACTATCTGTAAAGTTAAAATCTACCTTGGGTCATATTTTTTGTCGTGCTCACTGTTCAAGGACTTAACCCTATGTCTGATCTATATCCTAATTCCATCATTGTCGTATCTGTTACTACTTGTGTCTCCCTTCCTTTACCTAGTTCGTAGTCACTCTTATGATCCATTGAAGGATCTATTGCCTTCCTTATCATAGTATGGTTATGCATCAACACTTCTTGATGACGAATACCTAGAGTTTTGATGATCGTACCTCAGGATTCACTTTCATTATTGGTGAATTCCTTTGCTTCAGTTGTCGATTATCACCTATTGATTGACAATCTGTTGAATCTGCTCCATGTTCGACTTCAAAAAACATCTATTCACATGGCTTGGATTGTACTGGTTCTTTGGGATTGTTTATGAAGACCTTAGTTTCACATTCATGGACTAAGTTGCGCAAGATTATGTTATTGTTATTTACACAGCTTCCAGATATTTGAAGACTCATCATTATTGTATATTGTGGCTTCGATCCACCTTTGTAATATATGTGGTCTTGTACCCGTATTATATGATGTACTCAAATATTGTAAAGGAGCTAGTGTTCTGGTATATTGAACATAGCATCCTCGAATATGACTTTGTATATGACAGTATTATGTATTTGTTTCAGGTACTACCTCTGCTCCATTGGACTTCTAAGTTCTCCAAAGATAATGATTATAATGTATTTCAGACATCGCTTCCCTCTGACCTCACACATTAGGGGGCATCTGTTATTAACCCAAATGGCACTTCTCCGTCCGAGTGCCAACAATTCATTATGTTGGTACACAAAAGGACATTTCAGGATTGAAGTTTACCAAAACACTATAGATGGGCATGACATGAGATGCATTTACCTTTCAACCAGCTTGCTACATCATTTTTCTAAGTGTGGATTGGCATACGCGACTATCTTCATTGGAACTCATGTACATACATGACTATCCTCGTTAACAACTCGCGTACTATATGCAACTATTTCCATTGCAACCTGCGTACAGATCTATACGCGGGTTTCCCTTAAAGCAACTCGCTTGTCATACGTGGGTTGCCAGTATCAATAGTCGTGTACACCTCCATTCAACATTAAAAAATATAAATAATGATTAATGGAGATTTGTTGAGCCCTAATCATTAACCATCTCAATTGTATCAACCTCCTCAACCTTCGAAACTACTCTATTTCCCAAAGTATAAATAGAGGCCTTGGGGAGGGCATTAATGGAATCAATTTTGGAGAGGAAAGTTATGCTAGTGGTATATCTTCAAAAGTCTTGGATCAGTAGAACTCAGAGTCCTTTGGTTGCAGAGGAGTCCTTGTCTCATGCATTGGGTTGTACACTTATCTCATTCATTGATTGTTAATAGAGAGAATTCTTCTTCCAACTTTGTGTTGAGTATCTTTCATGTATTAGGGTTTGATGAATATATTTGATTAAGCACTATATATGTTATTTATATAACCTATCATATATGCATGTATAAGATTGTACTTGGAGAATTTGCTCTTTGTAGGTGAAGGAGGTGCATCCTTGAAAGCTTGGAGAGAAGCAGAGCAGAAGAAGATGAAGCTTGGATCAACAGTTGGTAATCGGGTGAGTCCAATATTTCTTCCTATTTCCATTCTGCATTTAACTAAAGCTAATTGTTTGCAAGTTTTAGAAGTAAGTTGGTAACCCCAGACCCCAGGTTACAAGGGTGTTTATTCTTGAACAACAACTACTCCACCAACAAGTAGAAAAGTGCATTCTACGTCGCCTTGTCCAATGTGCCAGCAACAGTCTAGAAGTAGAACACCCTTTGTAAGAAATAGGCCCAGAATGGCGAGTGACGAGATGAAGTTACCAATATTCCATTTAAACGGGACTGATGACCTACAGTAGTACTAGTTCTTATGTGAAGCAGTTTGGACTGCCAGAAAAAGTGTGGAGGACGATATTAAGAGAATCCGATTGGTAACCACCCTTAGGGGTCACGTGCTTGACTAGTACATGAGATTCATGTAGGTTCCTCAGGGGACAGCGGAGAGAACAGTGAATGAGATCCGGGAAGGACTATTCGAGGAATTTAAGAAACCTAAATCTGAGGCCCAATATATTATAGAACTCAAGGAGATCAAGAAGTTTCCAAATGAAACTATTTGGGATTTTGATCAACGGTTTAAGACGTTGATGTCTCAAGTCAGCTTCAAAATGAGCGATGTTCATCACAAGGAGTGGTTCATCACTGCACTGGTTCTACACATCAGACAGCTGTTAATGCAGCAAAAGATCACAATGCATAATGAGGCTTTGGAGATGGTAATGAAGTTGGAAGCTTCACCTATTGGGGAGAATGTAGTTGGCATGAACCAGATTCAGGAACAACTAGCAAATTTGACACTCCAGATGTAGGATATTAAGAAGGAAAAAGAAGAGAATGATGACCTCTGGTGAACGTGGTGTCATATGGATGGACACACCAAGGACAATTGTTTGAATTTCAGAAACTATTTTCTCTCAGGAGCACCAAACCCTTTGAGTTGCACTGGCCTGCCATGGTGTCGGATATGTTAGGAGCGACATGAAAACTGTAGCTACATGCAGAAGATGGTTACGAAGGCATAAAGTTTGTATTAATCCTTTTGTCGCTCTGTAGGGCACAAGGAAAAAGACTTTCAAGCTTATGACTTTCTTCAAAAGAGAACATATGATTCATATTTTGTGAAGGGAGAGGATCCTCACGTGGTCCAACAGCCACATCCATAGATGGTACAGCCGATAGTATAGTATACACCACCTTTGCAGATGCAGTTTATTCCATTGTAGTTGCAACCACAGTTCATGCCGCAGTCGCAGTTCGTAGCACAACCACAGTTTGCACCGTAACCATAGCATAATCAAGTGTTGTCTTCTTAGACTCAACTGCAGTATGTTCAAGTATCACACTATGTCCAGCAGCAACCGAATCCCCTGCAGCAGCTAGCCCAACCACAATATCGACAAACCAGAGGATTTCAAAGAGTATCTCGAGGAGGATTTAGGGGACAAGGAGGAGGCTTCAGATGAAGAGGAGGACGAGGTCAAGAATCCATCTAGTGTTACACTTACAAGGTATTTGGACACTATTAGAGGGAGTGTCCCCATGCATAGTTTACATACTGCGCAGGAAACGAGCACAATGTCGAAAATTTCCCTCAATTGATTGCGAAGTGGTAGGCCGGAACCATCCCTTAATTGCAGAACCACTTCCAAAACCAAAATCAAGTGCAGAATTAGAAGCCATTGCAGAATCAACCTCAAATCCCACTGTAGACTTAGAATCACCCAATGAACCCACCATTGACTTGAAATCCACCTTTGAACAAAGCTCAGAACCTGAATCAAGGACCCACGGTTGCGACAATTCTAGCAGAGCCCAGAACCTAGGCTGTCAATGTTGTTGTTGTCACTTGTGCAGGTGCGATGACCAGCGAAGATGGACCCTGTCAACAAGTTCGGTTTGTGGGGAAGAAAAAGGAAGCAATTGATATTGCGATGGAGAAGGATACATTCTTTCAGGCCAAGCAAACGATCGGGAGGAATCCAAGTAAGTTGCATGTTGTTGAAATGCTATCTGCTTTTGATCCTTCTATCGAGGTAGGACCATCACGACAGCATGGTATCTTGCAACAGTTCTTTGAGACCTGTCTGTCGCTAGCTAGAGATCTCGAGGTTATCAGAGAGATTGAGAAGTTGTTTTGCCAACGGAACCAAACGATGAAGGATTCTGTAGTAAATTCCCTCTAGAAGAGAAAGATAGGTAAACAGATGAGAATGAACATCTAGATAGGGAACTATGAAGTTGATTTTGTTATTCTAGATCTAGGGTTAGATGTGAATATTTTGACCAAGAATACTTTGCAGTCAATGGGGAAGCCAACATTGGGGTGGTCCCCTGTGCAACTGCGACTAGAAAATCAGGCCAGGGTTCACCCTATAATTGGCTATGTCTCGAACCTGGTCGTCGATGTCAAAGGTATGAATACATATGTTGATTTCAACATCATTGAAGTAGTTGATGGTGGAGGATACTATCCTGCACTACTAGGGATTTGATGGGATAATTATAACATCATAGATATCAATTTCAAGAAGTGGGTTATGACATTCGAAAACCAAGATATTAGATTCATTTCTCCCATGGAACCTCAGGAAGGACGCCGGTATATTGAACTTATCAAGGATGAGGATGGTAGAGGCTGGGATCATGCCTACAACATCTCCGAGGACTACATCTACCCTAATTCCAATGGCACAATGCTAGCTCTGCATCCTTTGATTCTGATGATGCTCTAGAAAATTCAAAAAATCGGCTTCATGAGGTGTCTTTTAGAAAGTGTGGAATAATCACGCAATCTCTACGTTATGTTACAACTGAAATAGTCGAGTTGCCGATCTACAAGGGGCTACCAGAGTTGTCCGAATTCCTCCAAGAGTTTGAAGAGAAAGTATTTGAACCGTAGAGGCTGTTGGAACTGGATGAAACATTGAAGGCTAGCTAGATACGCTGGTGGGAAGCTCACAAATAAACAATCCATAAATGGGCACTGTGTCGATGATTGATGATGGTGCATTTCGATGATTCAAAGAGCTATCCCACTAGGAGATATGATGGCCAGACTAACCCCACCAGTCATTTAATGGAATGTCGGGATTTGTGGGCATTACGACCCAAGGATGAGTGGGTCCACGCTTTTGTTCATACTTTGGATGAAATGCCTAGATCCTGGTATCTAGTGGCAGAGCTGTGTAGAACCATAACTACCTGGGAAGAGCCATCGATTCGATTTGCATAGAATTTTAGTTTCTAGGACGCTAACCCTGAGGTCCACAATGCGCTCCAACTCATTTGCGAGGTAGTATTGAAGTTTGTTCCAACTACATACCCTGTCGATCCACATGCGCACTGTGTTATGCAATCCTTGATGACATGCTACTATATATTTTCTGAACCTGAAGATGACGATGACATGAGGAATGTCAATATTCTGGAATTAGAAGGAAATTGCAATGTTGCAGCACTGGACATACCACCTAACCCCATGAGTCAGCCGCTGAAGATTCAAAAAGTTAACATTGGGACAGAAAAAGACCCAAAGTTTGCTAATTTTGGGGGCTATTAGGACGATAAGACAATGGCATAGATCACAGATCTGCTCCATGAGTTCTAGGATCTATTTTCGACATGATTCTCGGAAATGAAAGGGATATTAGGGGATCTATTGGAGATGAAAATCCCATTGAAACCAGACGTGAAACCTATGTGCCAGAGATCATATCGACTGAACCCACGATACAAAGAATGTGTCAAAGCTGAGCTGGATCAGATGTTAGATGTTGGAATCATTAAGCCTGTTGAGGAGTTAGAATGGATAAGCCATATGGTGGTTCAAGATAAAAAGGCTAGAGAAGTTCGCATTTGTGTCGACCTGAGGAAGCTGAACAATGCCTACCTACATGATCTAGTTCCCACTCCCTTTACAAATGAGGTCCTTGAAGGGGTAGGCGGTCAGGAGATGTACTCATTCATGGATGGATTTTTGGAGTACCACCAGATCTGAATCACAAAGAAAGATCGACATAAGACCACATTTGTCATTGAATGGGGTTATTTACAATATACAGTCATGCCTTTTGGATTGAAGAAAGCACCAGCAATATTTTCTCGGGTGGTCATCGCTGCATTCAAAGACTTCATTCAGAGGTTCCTATAGGTATATATGGATGATTGGACAGTTTATGGTTTGGTTAGGAATCACTTATCAAATCTACGATTGATGCTGGAAAGGTGTCGATAGTATCAAATTGCATTGAATACAAAGAAGTGAATTTTTTGCTGACCATTCGAAATACTGTTAGGCCACATTGTGTTCAAGCAAGGGCTGCTGGTCGACCCTATGAAGATTGCACTTATCCTTAGTTTGCCACCACCAACTAATGTGAATATGCTTCGGGCGATGCTGGGACACACAAGGTACTATCGCAAGTTCATCAAAGGATACGCCATGATTACGACCCCTATGGAGAAGCTGCTAAAGAAGGATGCTACATTTGAGTGGATTCATGAGTGTTAGGGGAGTTTCAACACGCTAAAGGCCAAGATAGCATCAGCGCCTATCCTAATATTCCCCAATTGGAACAAGGAGTTCCATGTCCATGTCGACGCCTCTTTTATTGTGTTAGGGGTAGTACTTGCCCAGCTAGGCGAGGGTGACCTAGATCATCCAATCACATTTTCAAGTAGGAAGCTGTCTTTTGCAGAAAGAAATTACACAACCACCGAGAGAGAGGGCTTAGCCATGGTTTATGTGCTGCAAATGTTTAGGCACTATCTGTTGGGTAGTCACTTCAAGATGTTCACAGACCATTCTTCTTTGCAATACGTGGTCAATAAGCCTACGTTGGGGGGGAAGATCTGTCTATGGCTACTACATTTTTAGGAATTTGACTTTGGGATAATTGTGAATCTAGGATGGTTGATTTTTGGCCCTAATCATCTATCTTGAATTGAGATAGGAGAAGAACCAAATAATATTGATGATGGATTTCCCGATGCATAGCTGTTCCAGGTAGAGATCACGGACAACCATTATGCTCCAATCATTCAATTCTTGGCAACTAGAGTCACTCCAGAGGACCTGTTAACCAATCAAAAGAAGTAGATGGTAGTGAAAGCTTCGTATTTCTAGATGATTGTGGGGAAATTATACAAACTTGGACCAGATGAAATCTTTCAATGGTGCATCTTACCACATGAGCAAGGACCCATTCTAGCGAAAGCACATGTAAGAATTGCGGGAGGCCACTATGGAGGAAGGGCTATTGCATGTAAGGTGTTGCTTACTAGGATATGGTGGCCTACCTTACATAATGATGTGACAGATTATGCACAAAGCTATGATATTTGTCAGCACGTCGAAAAACCATCACGACGGGATGAAATGCCACTTGTGCCACACGTAACTCTACAACCTTTTGATAAATGGACTGTGGACTTTGTGGGCCCAATTAATCCACCAGGAAAGAGGAATGGTTCATGATAAATCATTACAACAACCAATTATCTGACAAGATGGTCAGAGGCTGCACCAGTCATGGATTGCACTGATGCGATAGACACCAAGGTCGTATTCAAGAATATTGTGACAAGGTTTGGATGTCGCAGGATATTGATGAGTGACTAGGGAAGTCACTTTATCAATCAAACTATGAAAGCACTAACCGAGGAGTTGCAGGTGTAGCATAAAAAAAGCACACCCTACCAGTCGCAGGAAAATGGAACTGTCAAGGCCTTCAACAAAATATTGGAAACCACACTTACAAATGTATGCAATACTAATCACACTGATTGGGATTTGAAAATTCTAGCGGTACTATGGCATATCACATCACTTGTAAAAGGTTGATGGGATAGACACCTTTCAAATTGGTATATGGGAAAGAGGCAGTCATGCCTATGGAATACATTGTTCCTAGTATGCAGATTGCTGATGTGACAGGCATGGATGATACATAAGCATTAGAGGAGTGTATTGCATAGTTGATCCATCTAGAAGAGGACCGCTTTGTCACAGGCTTCCACCAGCACGTTGCGAAGGATCGAGAGAAGGCATGGCATGATCGCCACATTAAGAACAAGCAGTTTGTACATGGATACTTGGTGTTGTTATATGATAGTAAGTTCATGAAGCATTCGGGTAAGTTACAAATGCACTGGTTAGGTCCATACCTTGTTCATTCAATTACTTCTGGGGGTACAGTTCAATTACATCAATTAGATGGTGTGGTGCTGCCCAAACTTGTGAATGGCAGCCGCTTGAAGCCCTATAGAACGGGGCCTGAGCTGCACAATGCTTGAGACACTACAAAAGTAAAAACAAAATTTGGGTAGATTGATGTGAGCTGAGCACATAGAAAGAAGCTGCACAAGGATAACAAGCAGTACTGTTGAGGGGGAGACCATCGACGACAGCCGCAAGACTATGAGGTGGTTAAATCAATAATAAATATAGACAGTTAATACAGTTAGTTGGTGGCACTTGATGAAGTGACGCACATTTGTGCCTAATATAACCGTTAGTAAGATGGGATCGTTGATGGATTTGGGGTTATTAATGTCATATTGGGTGACGATGAATACGGTAGATTTGGAAATGATGAGTTGGATCAGGAAAGTGATTATAAGAATGCGCGGGATGCGAGCACAAGGTGTTGTTCAATTGAGTTGAGTGAATTGTTGAGCTCAATGTAGGAGTAGAATTGAGTGTGATAGGCAAGGAGTGAAATTTCAGTTGCATTGTGAGGATTGCAGAGTGCGGCATGCTGCGCACTCCTGACCTAGTTGATATTTTGAGCGAATAGGAATCCCCCATATGACTCACATGGGTTGAATAGGAAGTTATGAGCATGCCAATAGGGTCCTCTTCGATCCCTAGAGTGAAGAAGAAGGCCCAAAATCCCAGTTCCACACCACCATAGAAGAGATACACACGCACAACTTTTAGGGTGCAAGGGGAAGAAATAAAATAGACCATACCATCAAGCTCAGGAGCTGTTGATATGCGATGCCCAGGGGTGTCTCTATCAATGATATCCTTGGATATGTAGCTCCAACACAGTTGGGGGTGAAGCCAAGGAAGCTCTCCAAGAATTAGAGGTATCCACCGAAGTTGTCGCCGTTACCAGAAGGGATGAATTGCCCGGTGGACATCATACCCACCTTGGTCAAGATGAAGTACGAATACCATGTATTACTATTACTAAAGGACATATTGGAGGAGCCTTACTAGTCACTGCTGATGGTACCTGGCATGCCCATTCAACGGATCCCTCACTCATGGGAACAGGGCTTAGATAGGTCTAGGTTGTTGGGGCTCATTAACATGCCTCATTTTGGGAGATTGAGCAAAGCAAATTCCTGCATCAAACAGTTGTTGGCATGCTTTCATTATGGGATGCTTTGGCTAGACAACCCTATTCTAGTCATGGTGGACCTAATTGCCAACGTTATGAGGTTACTAAAGGCTGGTAAAGATTCAGTGCACTATTTCAGAGGGTGAGATAATGACAAGAAGCTTTCTCGACAGTTGAAGGAGTGATTTGGATTGTAGCATGATAGTCGGGCATATCGCATCGACAATATTTCTGAGCGTTCAGTGCGTATTGGGGCACGCATTTTGGCCAACTAGATCATTCGGAAGAATTGACCTGTCCAATGCAATTCGAGTGTGGTTGCAAGTGCGCAAAAATGTGTTGAAGGGGTGCAGATGAGCTGGTCCCTATTTCTGTTAAACAAGTTGTTAGAAGATGTTATTGCTACTTAGGTCGGGGAACACAGTTTTTCCTACAGTTGATTATTAATTCTCATTAATTTAGTCACATGGATGGAGCCAGAGGACTACCAAATGATGTCAGTCGCTTCGAAAAAGGTGTGCAAAGGCGCATGCTATCAAAACTTATGGTGGGTTGTGGAACCCAGTTGACAACAGGACTGTGTGATCCATTTTTGGGTCTATTGGGAAGCACTATAGGCTGCAACTGTCAAGGTTTCCCTATTATGTAATGCCACCACATCCCAATATCAGAGGATCATCCAGTTTTCTATCAATCCTCATTCTATTTATATCCATGTGCGTAGGGATCCTCACAAACAATGGCTACCTATGGCCTAGAATATCACAGATGCATAATTGGAGGCCGTTGTTCAATATTGGCTAGCTGACTGGTGTGAACCTGTGAGGGAAGAGGAGATCTCTACAGGACCACCAATAGATGCCCCTAATGAGCCAGTCCAAGTAGGGAAACATCTCCATGACTCTGATGGAGAGTCCTCGACGGAATCTGATCCAGAATTCCGACGCATGTTGGAGGATTTATGCACTAAAATAAACATGGATTTCAATGCCAGCAGTAGCTCCCACTTGGTGATGGAGAATCAACTGCAATGACTTATCAAGGCTGTAACCGATGCAGCTTATGTTGTGGCACAAGCTATGCATGTGTCTAGTCAAGAAGGGTTTGCCACGGTAAGTGTTAAGCTAGATTCTATTTTTGCTGCTATTTCAAAAGAGACACTAGAGAAGATTGTGATGTAGGATTTCCTGATGATTAGCACCAAGCCACGGGCCAAGAATGTTCAAGTTCCCCTGACTGTAATCGACATAGGAAATACATAAGTGAACTCACTACCAAAGCCGTTGCTGAGCATTGCTATCAATCTCAATATGTTACCTGCCCAAGTCTTAGTGCAACTACAGCAGGGTGTCGACCAGGAGTTGGCTAATAGGAAGAACGTGCTTAGTGATGGGTACGTGCAGTCACAGGACACCGCAAAGAAGTTGCAGAAGGAAGCTGAAGAGATAAGGAATATCAACGAGCAGCTAGTAGAAGAAAAGGCATGGGAGATTGTCACATTGAAGAAAACACAGGAAGAGCTGCAACAGAAAGCTACTGACGAAATCACTGAGTTAAAGAAGGAGCAAGACCACCTCATTGTCAAGAAAGCGTAGCTCTGGGCTAGTTGTGGTGAGGTTGAGCAAGCAGTTGACGAGGCCTATTAACACATCTATGAGAGCACAACAAAACTCACTGCCGTATCCAAAGCCAAGTGACTTGGGGAGGTGCTTGCCCAGCTCGAGTTAACTAACAACCTACTGAATTCTCTTGTTTACCCCGACACATCACCGGAACAGATTGTCGAATGAAAGAATATGATCGAGGAGTTCATGGACCAATTTGAAGCTATGGATCAAGAGGTGAAGATGATCCCAAATGAAATGACACTGTTCTAGTAGAGTGTTGTTCAGGATGACCAACTGGAATAGTTGGCCAAGCAAGCATGGGAAGCTGAAACTTAGTTGACAACACCGAAGACGTCGCTATGCACAATGCCTCTCATGGTCCATATTACGTGCTATGAAGAGTTGAAGGACATGTAGCAGTGAGCCTCCTAAGCCCAAGAATGTCAATGCAAGCGCAACACCCAGCTCAACGAATTCCAAGACATTGGTGGATAGTTGGCTGTGAAAGTAGTCATTGTGATGTAGGTAGTACAAGAAGGTAGGAAGATGGTGGATGGCAAGGCTAGGGAGGAGCACCCAATGAACCAGGACATGATGAATTTTTGGGGCACAGTTGAATGTGTTCAGCTCCAGGTTTGAGAGATCTCGCAGTAGTTCAAGGACTTCAAGACCAGGACGACATAGTACACCTTGTCGACCTAATGTGGCTTGAGGACGATCCATAAGACTATGTTGGGGGCCTGTTCGTAGGGGTATTGGGTAAATGATTTGCGTAGAACCATAGAGGCTACACAAAGCTCAAAGGCCATCATGAAGGGCCACAATAGCATGATAGGAGAAATAATAACCATTTTTGGAATTATTTATGTAATTTTGTACCGATTGACCACATTTTGTGGATATAGGTCACTACTTTGTTAGAAGTTAGTTAGAAGTGGACCTTGGATGTAAAGGCACAAGCCTATATATAGAGCTAGAGTTGCAATAGTAAATATATCACTTGGGAGATAATTTTGAGGATAACTTGTATTTTGGGTTGGAAATGTTTTGGCATCTGCATCTATTATGAGCGGTCTTTTGGCTCTATTTGTATTGATCGGCTCTCAAACTCCTGGTATGGAGAAGTACTGCATGATGTGAATCTATTGCGCAGAAGTAATATGACATGATGGATGTTTCCCTAAAGTGTTTTGGTTTCTTGTTTTGTTTTCTATCTTTATGCTCTGCAATGACCATGATGGATGTTTACTGTATCTGTTGTATGAATGAATGTGACTGTTGTGATGAATTAAGTAATGTGAACTACTAGCGATCTAGTAGTTATTCCTATAGATATGTGATGCAATTATGAAAAAATGTTTTATTTAGTATATGTTGGTTATTTTGTAATTCATTGATGCCATGCCCTCCCTTCTTAATGCCAGAAACTTGGTTCCGACATCTCTCCCTCGATATCTTAGGTGAGACTTCATTCGCTCTGTGGGTGTTACTGGGCGGGGCCAAACTTGTTTGGGCCTGTGCTTAGGGAGACCATGCTGGTTGGATTTCAACAGAGTAGGAACCCCTGTTGATGAGGCTTTGTTGGTGGGTCACGCCAACACTTCTCCATGCACCATGTGCAATGTACAGGGTCACGCAACCCAGAATTGTTTGAAAATATCCATACTTCACACACACCTGAATGCCATGGATATAATGGAGAATTGTCTGGTCGTTGTCCTCCCAAGTCTGAAAATAGAAAAAAATAAGTCTTTGAGGAAAAACCATGCATGCACCCTTTACGTCTTGTATGGACATTATTATCACCACTTCAAATACTTGGCTGAGTTTCCAGCTGCCCTACGCAATCTTTGAAAACATTCCCTTGAATCTGAAATCAAGATCATTGAGGAGATCCACCCTCCGGTTTCATTGTCAACCAACACAACCATTTACATGATCTATAACTCCAGTAGTCCTTCCATATCCTCACCCAAGGAAGATCCACCTCATCTATCTCGATGCCACTGTTAGGGTGATGGAGAGATCTGTAAAACTACCACCGGTTTTACACCTTTTCACTTATCCCATGGCATGGAATCGGTTCTTCCCATTGAAGGATGGATTTTTCCACCCCTCCTTACCAATTAACATTGTCTCGACAAGGGGGCACATCTATTCACTAAATCAGATGGTTGAATCTTGAAGAATCCTCGCAATGGGCTCCCCCTCAAGAGGTTTTATCCGCAATGTCTTCCACAATGAGTCACTTGGGGCAGAGTTTTTATTTTTTGTTTTACATCATCTTTTACTACGGGCTGGTGACCCCATCCAGTTGTTGTTCCACGTCTAGTTGCAGTGAGTCCATTGTCAAACTCCATTGCATCATTTGCATGTGAGTAGGTGGATCTAACACATCCACCTTGCTCGTACGCCACTGGAAGCCCACTGGAGGGTGCAGTCCCACTTCTGCACATGTAGTATGCTGCATGTATGATGTAGCTACCACTATGCTAAGCATACCTTTCAGGTCCCTAGACTCTTACTCAAGGTTGATGCCTCTTTGTATTTCCCTGGTTGTACAACGCTCCTAGGTTGAGAAATGAACTTTAGATTGCCTCCCTCCCTACTGATTCCTTGGGCCATTTCCCATAGGCATGTCAATTTGTGTGTCACCACCTGAATCACATGTTGTACATTGAGCTAGGTCCATACCCATAAGCCTCCATTTGGTCTAGTTTTTTCCCATGCACCACTGCACCAGGGGCAGCATCACTAGATGCTAGTCAGAGTCATCCAGAGACTGTTTAAGATGCCATTCACATAACTGGGTTCAATTTTCTGTCCTCTGTCTTTTGATGAGATCCTTGTCTCATGCTCTCACTATGATTTTCAGGCCACTACCCAGAAGTCACCTTGATTTGCACACCATCACGTGAGTCTCCCTCGATAGGTATTGGAATGATCACGAGCCATCTGCTCCATCCATACTTCATAGATGGCCCCCTTTAACCGCTATCCATTGTCCTGTAAGGGGGCACCAATAGTGCCCCCTTTCTTGGTTGACCATAATGGAGTTTCTGTTAGGCTCTTTTTAGACTCCTAAAAGAATGAAAAGATCACTGAGCACATTTGCTTCCTTTACCGCTCGCTAAAGTACTGGAAAAGGCATCTACATAGCCTTGTTTATATCCTTTTGTGAACTGTGTATACTACCATATGAAAACGACCACCTTGGCACACTCAAGCCAAGAACGTTTTCCTCTGCATCCTTTTATCCTTTCTTGGGCATTGGGACTGAACTTTACAAAAAAGATCACCATGGGTTGTCTTTAAGCTCTTTTCCAGCCTTCTCACAAAGAAAATATTACCGAGCAAAATTGCTTTCATTTATGCTTGTATAAGTATTTTAATGATAGTCCAGTCAGTAAAGGTTTAACCCTGTTCGGCCTGATTGGACTACCAATGGTAAAGAAGTCTCCCATCCCCCAAAGGATGGGAGAGCTCTCCTATGTACACTTTTATCCTTTTTCGGGAACAGGAGACTATCAATGCAAAAAATACCTCATTGGAGTCTTCTTCATGCTTTCATACTCTCTAAAATTTAAAGCACCATCGAGCATTTACTTTCTTGGGCTTGATAAAAATCCATGAGATTGTACCATAACAATGTCTTTAGACACCACCCCACATGTTACAGTTCAGCAGTATTCCCCCTTTGGGTCACCTTTGTTCATAGTATTCTACAATGCGTCTTCCTTGTATCCCATGAATACCAAAAGTATCTACCTCCTCGAAGCATTTCCCATCTGCAGTTATAGTCCCGGTATTACAGCTATGATCCCTCTCCCGTGAGTTAGTTTCATTTGTTTCCAGGTCAGCCCTGTTGTCATACTCTGAACAAATGAAGTTTGAGTCCCCCGCACCCCGCCTACCCCTGTTCCCCTGCTTAGTGTGTCAGTCTCCAGATTGTCTCACACATTTTTTTATCTAACTCGCGCTTATGGCCATGGAAACACCATTTCCTTGGTTAGTTGTAGGTCTCCCTCTGTCAACGACAACACATCTATTTTAGAGGATAGACCTAGAGGTCTCTATATATTTGTTTCATTAACCTCATTGATGAGTTCCTTGGACCACTTGAGAGGAGTCCTTAGTGCCTCTCAGGATGGTTGTGTCTCACGTGCTCGACTCTAGCTACACCATCGCACCATTGAGATTTGTATAGGGTATTGGTCCATGTAGTATTTGGTCAAATACTCCGGGTGTCACCTAACTCTAGCACATTAATGAGTCATTTGAGGGACCCAAACAGGTTCATGTACCTTGTGATTTCTAGGTTGCATTGGAGACAATGTTCATAAGCCCCAGAGCAGTTCTTCTATATAGATTCATGATTGATGCAGCATATTGTACCACAGAGACTCTCACTCTTTGTCAATGAGTCCCTATAGTTATGTACCATTTCAAATCAGTTATGAAGATATAGCATTCCATGAGAATGCCATGGGTTGAATGTAGTAGTTCTTCAGATCTGTATTGTATTTATCCTCTTATTGAGGCAACCACTATGTAACAATATTTGTACATGATCGGCTCCACATTTTGGATCCTAGATCGCATTATTCTTTTTGACATTGTTACGAGCATGAGGATGCCCACCTCTTCCATATACATGTCACATATTCATTGTATCTCACCCATTGATGGGAACCAAAATTAATGCAAAACCAAAAGCCACCATGTCTCGAATGAGGAAGCACTGCTTCTTCACAGGTCTCTCCACTCTCCTAATGATCCAATGATGTCCGTCGGCCATAGGATGAGCTCCTACCCTCACACATTAGGGGGAAATATGTTGACATAAAATTTTTCTCACTAAGCTCCATCTAGCCTACACCACTTGCAGACATCCATATCCTAACCCATTTGACCCCCACACCCATCTTTAGCCTATATTTTTTTCCCAAAGGCTCAAAAATAATTAAAAAGGGCTTACAAAATCCCAAAAGAGCCAAAATAGCTCACAAAGGATATAAAAAGGCCAAAAAAGGGCTAAAATTCCTAAAGGAGATACAAAATAAGGAAAAAGGGCTTAAAACCCTAGGTAGGGCCCAAAATCCCTAACCAGGGGTTAAAAACCCTAAATTGGAGAAAAAATCTATAAAAGGAGGGGTGGGGGTCACCATCAATCATAATTCTTCTTGCCTATCATTATAATCCCCATATGAGTACCTTGAGAGACCTTTCACTCTCAAGCTATTCATCTCCCACAACTCCATTCCTCCATTTGGAGGGTGGGGGTCACCAACAATCATCATTATTCTTCCCTATCATTATAATGCCCATATGAGTATCTTGAGAGAGATTTCACTCTCAAGCTATTCATATGCCACAACTCCATTCCTCCATTGTCTCATTCCCTTGGTGTGTTGAGCCAAAGCTCCACCCATTCCTAGCCTATGGAGAAGCATCTTCTGAGTTTGGGCATGGTGGTTCCCTTTCAAACCAAATAGGAAGGCATAATGATTCATCTTTGTTTATTTGTTTTATAGTCTATAGATGCTTCGTATTTTATTTGTTTTCTAATGGTTTATTGTAGGTTACTCATGGTTTGCATCTAACCTTTCATTGCAGGTACTTCATTAACTAGAGACCATATCCTTCTATCCTATAGATGTAAGGTAGGTGCTTATGCATGTAGCTAGGGTTTTTCCTTGGCTACAAGGTTGTCTAGCCGGTTTAAGGCCATAGTCTCTGATAAAGACCTCGGGATGTAAGGTATCTAGCTATGACCTTGCACTATCATTGAAGGAACGGTCTTTAGCGTTTGCATGTTCCACGATCCATTTGACCACGCCATTATAGGGAAGTGTTATCACTAAAAGATGTTCGTTGACTGCTGAAAGAACATGGCTAGTGAAATCTTAATTATGTGGAAAAAATAGATATGTATGAGAGTTTATAAATTGGTAAATATGACACGGGAAATGGCTGCAGTAGGTGTATAAATGTAACATGCTGTAATAGAAAGATTTGAGAATGTGAACTTATAGAAAAAGTATGCTAATCCCATTCTATATCCTTAATAAACATGCATATAACTCATAAGAATTATGTTATGGATGCACAAGGACCATACACATAACAAAATCATGAACAACACATAATTTATCAATTCATAATAAAACAAAATAGGGATCATCTCGATTGTAATCACTCCAAAGCATCTCTTCATATTAAAGGAATAAAAAAAAATACATGTCTGCATGCAACTAACAATAGCAGCTCTTTCTATCCCTGCCTCAGCCCTTGGCTGGAACTCTCCTCTCTCTATTACAAAATGATGAAATATATAAAATTTACATTATATGAGTAGTAACATATTTTTAGGGAACAAACTCAATCATTAATCTAAAAATAACATAAATTTAAACTATATGCCTTCAATCTCTATTCCTAACTTAACTAAAACCCTTCGATGCCTGGTTTAATCTTTGTTTCAAATGCTAAATATGGATCTGAATAAGCAAGACTGGCTTAAAATATGGAAATTATCTAAATGGATTCTAATTTCATGCATCAACTCCAGGAGTGATATTTAAAACCTATAATTATGAGATTATTGAGAAAACTCCAATATGCTATTGCCTTCAATACCTGGAGTTCATTCTGATTTTCTACCTGAATTCTTGGATCCAGAATTGATATACTCTATCATTTGGTATTTGTGTTGACACATGGGACTCTTTGATGCTTGAACTTGGTTTCAGTATTTAATACTTAAAAGATCATGCGCTTAAATCATTGGTGCTTTGTTCATCGAATTGTGATGACACTTGTGCACCCCTCTAATTATTTGTTGTCGATGTTTGCCTTTGACATTTGACAATCCTGAGATGTGGTGATTACCCTAACATATCGCATTTAGTGTTGAACAATTTGACTTGGATGATTTGACTATTGTTATTTCTCATGGTCACTTTTTAACAATAGTGTTGGCAATTGGCTGGCACTTTATATAAGCATCTAGATAATGAACTCATTGTAGACTACTGTCAATTGATATTCGACACTGAATCAACATCTAGATGCTTGAATTGGTCATTGGAAATTCGTTGGTACTTTGAATATACTCATAGCACCCAAGCAATCCTCGTCTCTTAAGGTGTGGGTGTAATGTTATGGTCTTCAGTGAGCTTTCCTTGTGGGCATTTCTTGTAAATTGATAACCAACCACGATCAACACTTGATCTTTATTCATTGCCCTAGACTAGACCTTTTCACCTGAAACTACTGAGGTCTTTTTCATTGATAATTAAAACCCAATAAAAATGATGAATATGTTGTTGAAAAGATTCAGTTCTTTACAATCGATGGCCTTTATCGACAGTCCTGGACAATATCCTATAATGATTCATGAGCTCTTTATGGTAGTCACAGGCCTTCATTAGCATGTTTGTGAATTAGTTAGTAATGCTCCTCTGGCACTCATCTTGTACTGTAAAATATGAACACTGAAAAGCCTCCCTTTGTTTATTGAAAATCTTTCATGAACAAAGTGGCATCTGAATTGCCATCCAGTCATAACTTAATATTGTGTGCATTATTTCCAATAGAAAATTTGACATGCCCCCAAATTTCTACATTTCCAACATTGCATTATTGTATGTTACAATGATTACAAACTTACATCACTTTGTTTATCAGAGATATCATGAGATCCTTTGGTAATCCCATTATACTGTCAAGGGATCCAACCATTGCTTCCACTAATGGAGAGGTGAGTGGATGTTCAACAAGAAAGTGTCCTGCTAGCATTTTACATACACGCTGATAGAATATAGAAAATTTATTGGAGCAGACCCGGTGACAACAGAAAGGATGGAAGGTCTGGAAATTATGGAATGGAGTCCAGAATCCCTAATTCTCTGGTAGGTCGACTGGTCATTCTGTATATCAGAGAAGTCGTCTTTGTCGAAAATTGAGTATACCCTAGGCCATTCAATTTGGTAAGTTTTAGTGACTCTACCACTGGTATCTGATAAAATGCCAAAGTTTGGGTCCTTGGTCAGCATTTCCTTCTGAAGGATTTTGCAACGGGTAATTCGTGCCATTCTTGGAATTTGGGGAAAAATTTGTTTAAACACATAAAGGAAGAAATCAAGGATAATTCAAACAAAGTTACAATAAGCAATTAAACTAAAACCTGAATAAGAAACCAACCTGAAATTAACCTGGCTTATGACGACGTTGTCTGGTAAAAATGCAATGAAAATTCATGCAGCACAGTAATTCGCATCAGTAAAAATGGTAAAGAAAAATATAAAATACCAACATATATATAGATTTTCCATGTTTCAAATTAATACCGTAGGTTTAAAATTAATAAATGGTCAAGATTAAATCTTGCGCGATACGATATCACAACATGTAATTTTAAATTTTGCTCACCATCCCGCAACCCGCATTTCACAATTTGCGGGACAAAGGATCACAAAATATAAAAAATTTATTCAACCCTTCCCGCAATCCACATCCCACAAATTGTGGGTTGCGGGTTGTGGGAACACAACAAAAATCATAAAACAAGCCACTTTACGCAATCTGCAATTGCAGGATGACTGACTATATTCACAAAAATATTTCTGCTCACGCATCCCGCATTTGCGGGTTGCGGATTGCGGGATGGAAAACACGCAAAAATTAAACTTCAAGATCCCGCAATCTGCATTGTGGGTTGTGATATGCGGGTTGTGGGAAGGAAATAAATTTTTGGGAAAATATGTCTTCCACAACTCACCAAAAGCACACAAAACATGCATAAATTTCAAAAATTTAACTAAGTCAAATCATAGAAACCATGATAAAAGTTATGGGGACCCCAAAAATACTTAAGGATTTGATGAAAGTTACCTTTCCATGCAAAATTACGGCTCCCATGTTTTAGATAAAACATGGGATCTATTGTTCCTACAACAAATGGTGACTTCCTGGGATGAACCAGTTAGATATGTAAAACAAGAACTCTTTGACATAGAAAAACATGTCAGTAAACAAATGGTTAACCTGAGATTACAAAAAATGTTTACAAAAAATGCAACCAACAAACCGAATTATCAAAATGATTTGCACATTCCCATCCATGATCAATTTAAAGGTGATGCGAATTAGATTCAGGAGGCATGAAGGATAATAAGGATCTCTCAACTTCAGGCAAACATAGGCACACGGTTTAAGTTGGACCTGGGATCAAACCTAAGCATACTCTGGATCTCAAACACAAGTCACCAAGATTATTCATTTTTGTTTTAAAGACTTTATTGTCATATCCCCACATTTTGATCGCCAGAAGTGTTGACCTTGCCTAGCACCAAGGGGGTCAAAAGATGAATTAAATAAATTAACCTAGGATACTTTATTTAAATGTCACTTAGGATGCATGTACTTGGTATATTCATTGTCATTAAATATTATTATGCAATTAATTAGGTGGAAAATAAGTTTCCATTAACAGGAGGGCCACTTGGGCAAGCCAACTTGCCAAGGGAAAATTAGAAATTGTATGACACAATCAACTAGACATGAAAAGGGAAAGTGCCAAAATATATGACAAAAGAAATCAAATACAAAAGAGGCAACAATTGACAAAGGAGGGCACAGTTTCCTTTTTGGAGTTCAATCATAAAAATAGGAAAGCCAAGAAAAGTTGTAATAAGGAAAAATAGCAACTATGGGTCAAGGAAAGCAAAGTTTCCAAATTGGAAAAGGTGGATGAAAGGGAAACATCTTTATTGTCTTACACATGCTAATTTACTCAAGGAGGTCGAATTTGTGGCTAGGGTTAGGGTTTAGCAAGTGGTAACTTGCTTAACAAGTGCTTGAATTGCTCAACAAGTCACCCAGGTTTATTTAAAGACAATTGGAGCTCCATTTATTAGTTTGGATGTTTATTATGTTGATGTTTATGAAGATAAGGCTTCCTTTCTAAGTTTTGTGCCTCAGGCTCTTGGGAGATGCACCCCAAGGTTCTCATTCCCTCTCTCCTCTTCCCCTCTTCTCCCCTTCTCATTGCAGGTTACATTGAAGCTATGGAGAAGACTCTCTGAGTTGATTCAGGAATTGTTATCAGCCTACAGCCATCCATTACTATACATCATATTTCATTAACAGGTCCAAGATTTTTCAATATCTAAGGGTTCAAACCGCCATGCCCTTCCTTGTATTATGTCAATAAAATACATTGTAATGATACACAATGTTGAAGAGAGTGTTATAGTTAATTGATGATAGTAATTTCAATTTTATTGGATATAATATGATATCATAAAATTTCTCTGAAATTTTTATTCCAATATGATTCGAAATGGCTGATATTTACTCATTTTAAGTCAACCTAGTCTAGATTTGCATTGGAAAATAACTAGTTTTACTAAAACTAATGTAAAACAAGTTCTGTAAACTCAAACTAAGATCTGTTAGTTCCTGTGGGTCATTAATAGGACTACCTTCCCATATAAATCTCAAGAAACCTTTTTTTTGGGTTTTACACCCTTTTGGATTCTCCTCTGCGCAGGGTTTCTCTTGACCAAAATTGCTAGAAATCCCCAAATTCACCCAAAACACCTTAAAATTTCCAGAACCTTAGAAAACTATATAAATACCTTTTTATGTTACATTAATTTTGGAACAAACCTCTGCAAGTTCCCAGAATCCCCTGGTTGAAACAGACCAAACTACTCTCCTTAGTTTCACGGTTTGGCTGCCCAGAAGCGTGGTAGTAGGTTTCCGTGGTGCGGACTCTGAACCCTAAATGGCACCAGATATAAATGTGTTAGGGGAGAGGAAATTCCATGTATGACATCTCTTTTTTTTCTTCCCACTGATCACTCTTGTCCTCTGCAAAATTTCCCAGAAGAAACCATTGTTTTTCCCAATCTAAGAAGGCTTTGTGTGAACCAAATAAAATTTCAGAATTGTTTAAGTAAAATTACAGAATTAAAGTGTTCAGGTCTGCACACCAGACTTAGGAAATTACAGTGGTATCAAAGCACTTTCCTTGGCTCAGCATGTGGAAAGTAACTCTCAGTGGAAAAGTAGCTTAGCAATATCTTCAAGTTGCAGTTGTGGAATTAGCTCCAGTCATGGAAGATTTATACTTTGAGTTGTATGAGGAAGGAGATCATTCAAAATTGGATGATAGAGAAGATTTAATAATTTTTATGCAAATAACATTGAAAGGGATGAAATATGTATCTCAAAGCATCATCCAGTCAGATCAAGAGACTAGAGAATTTCTTGCCAAGCAGTTGGAAAGCAAACATGGAGAAGGGAGTAGTAGTGTCTCTCACCATGAAGGAAATAAAGATGGAGAGTCCATTTTTTCAAAAACATTAACACATGTAGGTTCTTTGAATACCAATAATGCATCAATAAAGGAACTAAGTCGTTCCACTTCTCAAAGTAGAGGGGAAGAAAAGAGGGCCAAAAGTGAAGATTCATTAGAGCCATCTGTACATGGTTTCTTTGAGAAATTATTTGGGTTTTCTTGAAAGATAGATCAGCATATTTGCAGCATCCATGAGGATGATGAATCACCAAATACTCCATCAGAAGGAGATGAAGAAGATCCATGCACAACTAAAGATCCAATAGTCCACCATCTAGTTGTTGCTAACATGGAAGGTGGGATGAATCCAAATTTCATTATGTCTGATTTCAAGATAAGTGCAGAAGAGATGGGGCAGATTGATGATGGTGAGACATATTTTGGATCTGATCCAAAATACAAACATTATTCATATTTATAGTCACCCCTTGATCACACATGGCGAG
Source organism: Pseudotsuga menziesii (assembly GCA_001517045.1). Classification (NCBI taxonomy): domain Eukaryota; kingdom Viridiplantae; phylum Streptophyta; class Pinopsida; order Pinales; family Pinaceae; genus Pseudotsuga; species Pseudotsuga menziesii. The sequence goes on from LPNX011064700.1 coordinate 38,938, forward strand.
TTAGAAAATTCTGATTTTTATGTGTCATTGTGTAAGTCTGGTATGGCAGCCATTTCTAGTGAAGAGTTCAAAATGGTTGAGCCCCCTAGTGACGAGGTTCAGAATTCTGGTGTAAAAAATGAATGTAGTATGAAGGATGAAACTTCGAAAGAATATCTTTCTGGTGCACCAAGGATGAATGAGCACTGAAGACTTAAAATATGAATATATTGAAGCAACAACATATGTATCAGATTTCAAAACCTCAAGTGCACTACATGAAATTGATCCGGTGATGGAAAATGAAGAGGAGGAGCATCTACAAGAACCTCATCTTCTTGCAGGGTCATTGAAGATGGATGGACAGAAGATCCAAGAGGCCCTGAAAATTCTCCATGACACTCATGATTCAGTATCAAAGATGTGTTGGGAATGTTATTTAATGGAAGGCCAATCTTCCTTTTAAGCCATGGAGAATATCCAGAAAGCACTGTCCACAATAAAAGGTAATTTCTCACAATTGCTTTCAGATAAAAATGACATGTTTGAGCTTGTTGAGTTATTGCGGGAAGCATCACTGCATGATGAAGAAAGTATTTTCATATATGAAGAAGAGAACTACAAGCTCAAAGGTGATTTGTTGGCCACCCAAGATTCTTTGAGATACACTCAAAGTGCCCTCTTAGAATCACAAATGAAGATAGAACAATTCCAACAAGAGTGGAAAGAATTGGTTGAATCCTCAATATTTCCTGAGAGTCATCCCTTTTGGGTAAATGGCATGAAAAAATACATGGAGGAACCTCATGATTGGGTGGACCATGAGGAGAATTCTATTTGGTATGTTCTTAAAGAGTGTACAGAACAGTTTTATGAGAGCCAAGCACTTGATTTCTTTCCAAGGAAACTTGAGTTGTTCCCTCAAGACAGTCACTCTCCCATGGAAGAGTGGGATGAGAGCACCCAATTTGGGCCAGACAATAATGAAAAATTTTCAGCCATAAGTCTGATTAATGAAGGTTGCAAAAATGCAAAGATGGTTCACAGTTCTTTCCCACATGTCCTAGATTCAGAAACACCAATGCGGAATGAACAGTGGGTGAAGAAATTTTTCTGGTTTGTGTCGCATGCACAATAGGGGGATCATGATTTGTCCCCATGGGAGATAGATCCTATTGCAGAAGAGGTGGATAATTATAGATCATATAAATCAGCAATAAATACATCTGATTCATCCACTGGAAGGTTGGATAGAGGAATCACTAAAGAGGAAAATATGGAAGGAAAACGTTTTATGTCTTGTTGCAAGAAAATTGTTTTTAATATTCCTGATTTTCTATGATTTACAAGAAGTATAAAAGGCATGTGTGTGCAGCCACTTTTGACAAGAAGGCATTAGATCTACACATACTTTCAATGTGTGGGTCTATTGATGGATTTTTTCACCCTTGGATCAATGGCAGAGAGTTGAGCAATTGGATGAAGAGGGGAGCACCTGTTGAGTTCCATAGAGACATATTTGGAATGCAGACCTTGGGAGGAAATTTTTTTTTTTCTGCAATAATTTTGTTGTTGTGAATGACATTGTCTTGACATGTGAACATCAACAAAGAATTATTTTGCAGCTATTGTATACCTCCCATACACATGCACATGAGGTGCATTCTGATTTGTATGTGCTTGAGGAGTTTGAGGTCAAGCAATATGAATACCAAGCACTTGCATGGTTCCTAAGAGATTATGAGTTGCCTCTAGGAAAATGTTGTACAATGTTGGAGGAGGCACATGATCACACTGTCACTCAGAAAAATAATGGAGGATTTTGTGGATCCATTATATTGATTGATGAGCATTGTAGGGATTTGGCTCACAATTCTTCACCCCACACTTCTATTTCAGCCACATCATGTGGGGATGAAAATTGGGTGAAAGGATTTTTTCTGTTGATGCCACAAGAGGAGCATGATACTTCCACTCTTCCAGTTGAGGTATTTGTGGTCAAACCATGTGGTTTGACAAGTGAATTAGTAGTAGCTGAATTATTCCCACCTGAATCATTTAGCATGAAAGTTTGTCTGTCCATTGATTGGGTGGCTAGACACATAATTGAGATGTGTGCATTGGGGGGTAAACATCTTGCTTGTATCAATGGAGAGACATTGGACACATCAAAGAAATTGTATGAGAAATGGCATGAGAATGTATGGTTGATATATGATGCTTTCAGTATACATGGAGGGGCATGGGATAACCTCCTGCGTATTCATAACAATAGTGACATGAGTTCCAGTGCTAGCTTGAACATGGATTTTCATACTTTAGAGAGGCTCAAGATGATTTGGTCCTGCATTAAGGAATTCCATGTTTGGTGGGAGAGTTTAAAAAAATTCAGTTTGGCATGGGGAGAGAAGACCTTCCAGTATGGTGGTATGATTTTCATAACCTCATTTTCATCCTCTATAATGATAAAATTTTGTTGTTTATACGGATGGGTGGAAGGAGGCAGATAAAACCATGGGATCCCGGCATTCTTAGGAATGACATAGTTCAAAAGGTGGTAGCAAAATTTGTGTCCTTAAAAAGGAGGTAGTGGGATCCAAGAATTCTAGTCAGCTACCTTAACCACGTTAGAAATTTTTCTAAAGGAAGTGGTATAAGGGAAATGACTATGATCAGAGTGGTGCAGCAGAAACATGGTGGACAAATTTGCAGCACTTTGTGGTGCTTCTGCTTAAGGACAAGCAGACTTGGGAGGGGAGGACTGTCATATCCCCACATTTTGATAGCCAGAAGTGTTGACCTTACTTAGCACCAAGGGGGTCAAAAGATGAATTAAATAAATTAACCTAGGATATTTTATTTAAATGTCACTTAGGATGCATGTACTTGGTATATTAATTGTCATTAAATATTATTATGCAATTAATTAGGTGGAAAATAAGTTTCCATTAATAGGAGGGCCACTTGGGCAAGCCAACTTTCCAAGGGAAAATCAGAAACTGTATGACACAATCAACTAGACAAGAAAAGGGAAAGTGCCAAAATATATGACAAAAAAAATCAAATACAAAAGAGGCAACAATTGACAAAGGAGGGTGTAGTTTCCTTTTTGGATTTCAGTCATAAAAATAGGAAAGCCAAGAAAAGTTGTAATAAGGAAAAATAACAACTATGGGTCAAGGAAAGCTAAGTTTCCAAATTGGATGAAGGTGGATGAAAGGGAAACATATTTATTGTATTACACATGCTAATTTACTCAAGGAGGTCGAATTTGTGGCTAGGGTTAGGGTTTAGCAAGTGGTAACTTGCTTAACAAGTGATTGACTTGCTCAACAAGTCACCCAGGTTTATTTAAAGACAATTGGAGCTCCATTTCTCAGTTTGGATGTTTATTATGTTGATGTTTATGAAGCTAAGGATTCCTTGCTGAGTGTTGTGCCTCAAGCTCTTGGGAGATGCCCCCCCAAGGTTCTCATTCCCTCTCTCCTCTTCCCCTCTTCTCCCCTTCTCATTGTAGGTTACATTGGAGCTATGGAGAAGCCTATTTGAGTTGATTCAGGAATTTTTATCAGCCTACAGCCATCCATTACTGTAAATCATATTTCATTAACAGGTCCAATATTTTTCAATATCTAAGGGTTCAAACTTCCATGCCCTTCCTTGTATTATGTCAATAAAATACATTGTAATGATGCACAATGTTGAAGAGAGTGTTATAGTTAATTGATGATAGTAATTTCAATTTTATTGGATGTAATATGATATCATAAAAATTCTCTACAATTTTTATTCCAATATGATTCGAAATGGCTGATATTTACTCATTTTAAGTCAACCTAGTCTAGATTTGCATTGGAAAATAACTAGTTTTACTAAAACTGATGTAAATAAGTTCTATAAACTCAAACTTAGATATGTCAGTTCCTGTGGGTCAGTAATAGGCCTAACTTCCCATATAAATCTGCAGAACCATTTTTTGTTTGGTTCGTACACCCTTTTGGATCCTCCTTTGCATAGGGTTTCTCTTGACCAAAATTGCAAGAAATCCCCAAATTCACCCAAAACACCTTAAAATTTCTAGAACCTCAGAAAACAATATAAGTACCTTTTTTATGTTACATTAATTTTGGAACAAACCTCTGCAATTTCCTAGAATCCCCTGGTTGAAACAGACCGAACTACTCTCCTTAGTTTCATGGTTTGGCTGCCTAGAAGCGTGGTAGTAGGTTTCCACAGTGCAGACTCTGAACCCTAAATGGCACTAGATATAAATATGTTAGGGGAGAGGAAATTCCATTTCTAACATTTCTTTTTTTTCTTCCCACTGATCACTCTTGTCCTTTGCAAAATTTCCCAAAAGAAACCCTTGTTTTGCTCAATCCAAGAAGGCTCTGTGTGAACAAATTAAAATTTCAGAATTGTTTAAGTAAAATTACAGAATTAAAGTGCTTAGGTCTACACACTAGACTTAGGACATTAAATTTATTGACATAATACCACTACCCCAACTTGGGTGATTAGTGCCACTCACAAACCTGATCTGGAAATTGAACAAGCCATCTCGGTAAGGAGACCTCTTGTCTTCCAGCTGTAAAAATGAAAGCAACTATCATGGTGTGAGAACCATCTAATGATAATTTCAGTCCAAAATCAAATCTGTGATCATGGAAGGGTTGGATTATGATAAGACCCCCTTGTCCTTTTGTATAATAGTTGTCTTAGAGAATCAAGAAGAATTTATTTTCATATGAATTGCAAGACACTACCATGGCTTGGTATCCACATAATGGTAGTGTTACTCATCGATACTTTGCAGATCATGGATGAACCGACATGTGATAGGATATTCCATCTTTCAACAAAACTGAAAGCCATTCCCCAAGTTACATGGTGAATATGTCATTCCACTAAGCATCTATGAACCTAATGGGATGGCTCGTGATGAGACCCCCCATCTTGCAATCCATAATATATATATATATATATATACCTTTTTTTTGCTTTCTATGTGACTATGGTAGAGTCCAGAATAGATAAGTACAACTAGGTTATAAAGGTATGTTATAGTGCACTAATGAGACCCAAGACAAGAAGAACCAGTTACCTTCCCGACCTCCATCACACGAATAAAGAAAATGTCAATATATTGATGAGGGTAAAAATGTAATAACCTAGAATCCTACAATTATTGGTTTCCATTCATATATAAAACAAATTGTTACACAGGCTAGAAAAGGTTGAAACTGACAATGTATTAAGGTTCAGAGTGCTGCAATCTTGAGAGAAAATCCTCCATTAAAAAATGGGCAGAGATTATTAAAAGCTTACCAATATCAAGTAAACACTCAGAACAATGAAAACAAAAAAATAACACACCACCTATGCACATGACTCATGAAAATCTTCAGACAAAATACTTTTTAAGCAGAGAAACATTCATTGGGTAGGTGTCAGTGACTCCTTCCAGTGTCTGTAACCGAACAATACTAGATAACAATGAAAGGTCCCAGTCAAAGGAGTTGAAACTTGGTATAGTCCTTATTGTCTTTATGCTGCTTATCCCAACTCAATACTAAATCTCCTATTGAAAAATCCCTGTCAGAAGAATATTTCCCATCGAACCAATTTTTCACCTGTTATTGGTGTTGATATAATTTGTTCTTCGATCTTTCCCTATCTTCTTCTAACTTGAGCAGAGTATCAATCCTCTGCTGAAGTGGGGATGAATCATCTTCTTGGATGGATAGAGCTAATTGTAATGACGGGATGGTGATATTGGATGGCAGGATAACTTCCTTGCCATAAACCAGATAGTAAGGGGAATTTCCAATGGTTGCCTTTGGGGTGATTCGGTCTGTCCAAAGAGAATTATAGAGATGGGTGTGCCAATCCTTGTGATGGGAATCCACTATCTTTCAGAATAATTATCAGGTTTTTGTTGGAGGATTCAACAAGTCCATTTCCCTGAGGATAATAGTTGGTAGAAAATTTGAGATTAATCTATTTTTCAAGGGCGTAGTTTGTGAGGTCAATGGATGTGAAGTAATATCTATTGTTAAAAGCAAAATATTTAGGGGTGCCAATCCTAGTGACTATTTGACTTTCAAGGAAGGATATTACTTGGTTCGTATTGCATAGTATAAGAGGAACTGCCTCAACCCACCTGGTAAAATAATCATTGGATGTTAAGATGTACTTATGTTGTAGGGATGAAATAGGGTTGATGGGTTCAACAAGATCCAATCCCAATTGGTGAAATGGAAACTGGACTGCTACTGGCTGCAAAGGGAGGGAATTTTTTTTGACTTTGCCAACACATTTGTAGCGAGGCTCACATTTTCAGACATAGGCATGAGCATCTTTGAATAATGTAGGCCAATAATATCCTTCTTTGATGATTTTGTGAGCTATCATCTCTCTTGAGAAATTCCCACCTATAGGTCCTGCAAGAAATTGAAAAAGGATATCATCAATTTAATCCTTTTCTAAACACCTGAGAAAAACTCCATCACAGTTTTTTCTAAATACAATATCATCAATGAATTGATATAGAGTTGAATTTAACCTTAATGCTCTACATTTTTTAGAGTCAAGTGTTTCAGGCGAAAACCCATGATATAGAAAAAAATTAATGCGATCATACCATTCGGATGTTGTAGTTTTGATTGCATTAACAAAACCTATGGGTACAAATTCCTCCTACTCCCAATTGGTTTGCTGATCTTCAGGATTGTTTGATTGGGCGAAGAGTAGACACAAACCTTGTCCTATAACTATCTTTGCTGGCTTGATATCCAAATCATATTCCTCCAATATCATCATCCAGTAATCCCTTTTCTCACCTAATTCCTTCTGGGCGAGGACATTTCGAATGGCCGTGTATGGGTCAATCACCTTGTCCTCGATTTCAACAGGTATGGCCTATAGTGTTTTACCAATTTATAAACTGCGTAGGATTGCTTATCAATTTGGGAATAGTTGAGTTCGTCTCCTTTAAACATTGAGCTGATGAAAGAGATGGGGATCTCAGCGTCCTCATGATTCTTCTGTGTTAGGAAAACTACGTAAGAAAAGTCAGTAGCGAAGGTATAAAGTATAAAATATTTGTTCAAATATGGAGACATCATAGCAGGTGCTTCTGCAATGGATCTTCTAATTTCAACAAAGGAATTATTCTATTCTTCGGACCATTTGAATTGTACATCTTTCTTAACTAAATGTTGCAAGGGTTTAACAACTTGGGCAAAATTTGGTACAATCTTGCAGACAAAATTGATCTTACCCAAGAAAGACTATATTTCTTTTCGGGACCTAGGGAGGCCAATATTTCAGATTGCTTCAGTGTGCTCTGGATCAATAATCATGCCTTGGATACAATAAACCCTAATAGCTTACCTTTCCTGACCATGAAGATAGACTTCTTGGGGTGGAGGGAAATCCCGTATTTCCCACATTGTTCGAACACCTGTTTTAGAGCAGACAAATGCTCATGTCCTTTTTTAGAATAAATTGTTGTATCATCTAAATATACAATGACATAATTGTGAATTAAGCCCCTGAAAGATATATCCATAGCTCTATGGAACGTAGCTCCTGCATTTATCAGTCCGAATAGCATTCACCTGCAAGAAAATGTTTCCCAAGGAGTTTAGAAAGATGTTTTAAGCTGGTCATCAGGGGAAACCAGGACTTTGTTATACCCTAAAAATCCATCAAGGAGTGATAACATCTTAGACCCTGCTACCTTTTGAAAAATCTGCTCCATATGAGGAACAGGGTAATTGTCCTTCTTGGAAGCTCTGTTCAGGTTCCTAAAGTCGACACAGAGTCTGATTTCCCCATTCTTCTTCCGAACAGGTACCAAGTTGGAGATCCACTGAGTGCATCTAACAGGTAATATGATGCTTTCTTCGAGTAACTTATCGAGTTCTTTCTTGATATAAGGTTCCAAGCTGGGATGCATATTCCTCATCTTTTATTGATACGGTTTCACTTTGGGTTTCATCCGGATATTGTGGTGCATGATGCTGGTATCAAAAGTTCTGAGTTCATCATACATGCAAGCAAAGACATCTTTGAACTCCTTGCATAACTTGATAAAGCATCTCCTTTCTTCATGGGAACAATGAACTCTAAGGTGGATGAAGCGTGTGTTTTGTTCAGTTCCCAGATTGACAGCTTCATAATTTAGGGATAAGCTCTGGGTCTTGCAATTGGTTATCTTCCTAAACTTGTCTTGTAGATCGTAAAAATTTTCCAAGATGATGACTGATTTTAGAATAATATTGAAAGGATCAGACAAGGATCTTTCATGTTCATCCTGATCAATAGCCATACCTTGGAAGGTATCTTGGGCTAAAAGAAAGTCTAGTATCTGCTGGTCATCGTCGAATACTTTCCAATTTGTGACATTGTCTGGAATGGAAGGCTTGTACATTAGCTCAATTGAAAAAGTTTGTAGAGATAAACCATCAGGAGGGATCAACCTAGATGCAGTATTGGCCAGAAGATCAACATCGAAATTTTGTGATCTAGGGACCAATTTGATATTGAATGCTAGAAAAGAGTTAGTGAGGTCTCTAGCCAACTTCTAATAATTGATCAAATGAGGAGATAGGCAATGTATTAGGTTTCTCACCTGCTTTACTATAATCTCAGAATCTCCTGTGCATTCAATTACCTTTGCACCCATGTCAATGGATTTTCGTAGTCCTTGTACCAATGCCTCGTACTCAACTATGTTGTTGGTGCACTCGAACTCTAGTCTACATGCAATTATTGTTTTGATCCCATTCAGATCAATAAGGACACAACCTACACTAGCTCCATCTTTGTACCTGGATCCATCAAAAAATAAAGTCCAATTAAAAGGGTCAATTCTAAAATTAGTATTTACATTAAATACATTATGCACAATGGTACTAGAGAATGGTATAGAAGAAACATGAGTAATTTGGGACTGTTTCTCTACATTCTTTACTGGTGAAATATTAGCAGGCATATCTTAAAAGAATGTGTTGAATGTGAAATGTTCAACGTGAGCACTAAAGTAAGAGACGGATTCATTGGAGCCATCAAGATCAGTGACTATTTATTTCATGAATGGTTCCATGTTAACCTTGAGTTTATTGGGTTGTCCGTTTAAGGGTAACCACAAGTGAGACCAATCAGTGGAAAAGTAGCCTTTTATATTTTTAGACCAATCTCTACTTAACCACATTCCATAATTTTTTGGGATGTATGTGATCACAATGTCAATGGTCTAATGAATTCTGGGATATGCAGACAACCTTAGAAGAACATATCTCAGCCTTCCTAATAATTTGACTTTAGACCTATCCAAATGAACAATTTGGATGGGGAAAGGTTCCCAAGTAGCATTTAACTTCTTATAGACAGAAAGAGGCATCACATTTGATGAGGCACTTGAATCTATCATGCAGTTGTGTACATTCCTGTTAAAGATCTCAAAAGTAAGTAAGAAAGGAGGTATCCCCTTAATTCCAGGCTTTTGTTATTTGGTCTAGGAGAAGAGTCAAGGTTATTATTTTGAGCTTCCCTGGGTTGTTTAATGATCATGCTCTTGGGAAGGGAATCCCTTTTAGAAGGGATTTTAAGTAGATCAAATAATGAGATATTGGCCTTGACTCTTTTCAAATCCTCAGCCAAATTGTACTTAGGCTCAGGAATGATAGTATCTTTCCACGGTTGGGACTTACCTTTGTTGGGAACCAATGTTGTAGGTGATGGTTGCTACGGAGGTGGCCCTTTAGATCTAGTGTTGTGAGTATGTTGCAGATTGAAAATTGTATCGGTTTATTCTTCCTCTTCTTCGGAAAAGAAACTTACAGCGTTGACCTACTGGTCCTCTTCTTCTTCTTCTTCTTCTTAGGGTGGCTGTGAATCCTAATTTTTTCGATCGTCATAGGATTCAAGGGTGTCTTGTGTTTTGGCATTCAGTGCTTCAAAAAAGATAAGATTTCTTCTGAAGTGAAAACTTCACTAGGATTGGGAGGTGGTGGTCTTTGAGGAGGTTTATTAGGTTTCCTGAAATGTGTCCTTACAAAACCTCTATTATTGGGTTGATTTTCATTATTATTCTTATTCAAATCCACCATCTCATTTGACATATTTTGTAGGATCTTCTTCACGTCATTCATATTGAAAGGATTTGGACTTGTAGTAGTGTTTTTACAGAAGTTTTCAACTTTCTTGCGGGAGGTGGATGCATGTTCAACTGATGAGTCAGGGCTGTCCTTAAGGCTGGAACATGTCCTTTTATACTTGTATGGATTCATAGAAAGCCTCCTCTAAGGTTTCTTTGTGGGCCCTTTTGACCGACATGGCTACTTGAGTTGGAACACCCTTAATATAACAGGCTACCAATAATTCCTCAATAGGGAGGACAGTGGCAGGAATTCTCCTTTTCAAATATGAAAACCTCTGGTTGTAATCTTTCACCCTTTCTTTCTCTTTGGTCTACAGTGGAGAAAGATATATGACTAAATCCTATGGGGTCTTATCATACCCAAATTTCTGAGTGAAGAATTCTGAGAACATGTCACATGATGGGATAGAACGGAATTCTAAGGAAAATACCATGTAGAATCTTTTCCCTCAAAAGTATAAGGGAATAATCTGCAGACGACATCTTCATGTATTACATTTCTAAGCCTAATCGCCTGCATAAAAGTCTTAATGTGGTCTTCCACAGGGATTTTGTCATCTGGGTTTTACTACGGAAGCCACTTTTCATATTTTTTAGGTAACCTATGGTGATCACCTAAGAAAGACACAACATCTACATCTAGCCAGAGCCTATTAGGTCGTTTGTCAGCCATGGGAATAAATTCTTCTGATGAGGTAGAAGGTTCAGAATCTAATGATTTGTCTAAGGAATATGAAGAAGAAGGAGGTGAAGGTGGTGGTCCACCTACTATAATGTTGTGTTGAGGAGTATTTGATTCTTGGAAAAATGAGTCAAGATCTAGTCCAAAGGTCGATGGTTGACTAGAAGAATGTTACGTCCTTCCATGTTTTGGTCGCCTGAATCTTGGTTATCTGGACTATTATCCTAGGGACTGATATTTTGGAGATTCCCCTTAGTGAACTGCTATCAAAGTTGGCCAATGCTATCGAAATTACCTTTCATTAATTGTTCGGCTGTAACGGACCCTAAGGTAGGTGATACAATAACGTACCTATTTTTGGGATCTCTTTGTACATTTACAGGGGTAGTGGGGATGGCATCTGAACTTTGTACAGTTCAGTCCCCTCACGTAGACACCTAAGTGCAACTATGGGTGGCAATTGGGTCTCTTGCTGGAGGAGTTTTTTTGGTATTCTTCTTAGGCATCGTTTGCTTCAGGCTTTCCTTCTAGCCCCATTTGTTGAAGCCTTAGATGTGCAGGTGCTGGAATGGTGTCCATGACAAACAATAGGGGTAAAACCCATCCAAAGGCTTCAGATAATCCTACGCAAGTATTATCCTATCCTCCAGTTGTTTGGTGTGGTTAATTCCCACGGATACTAAGGCCTCCGCTGGAACTTATGGTTTTCGATCCTGATAGGATCTGTTTCCCAATGAAGGAAGACTAGATAGGTGAGAAAAATAAAACGGAAATTTTAATCTATCTGTGAAGGAATCCTAAACTAAGTCTATGCTACTCTAAGGAAGGTATTCTGGTTTGTTCTCAAATTAACCTGAGATGAAAGACTGACAAGTATTTGATCAGATTTAACAGAAATTTAAACAATATTGATTACTTATCAAATCAATTTACAATCAACCAATGAAATTTGTTTGACAACAAGCTGAAATTAACACATTCAAGGTTAACCTGTAATCAGTATGTCAATTGAAAAATTAACATAATCGAATTTACTATGTAGTCATTTGCAGAAATAGATAAAGATGTTAATAGAATAAACTCTTTTAACACTTTCTCAACACATGAATCGTTAGCAAAGAGAAATCAAGGCTATAAATAAATGCACTTGTTGATGGCAAAAGATTAACAATAACAGTGATCCATCTGAAATGGAAAAATCATCATTTTTCAAGGAAAATTAATCAAATAAACAGAAAAAGATATGAAAGAATAACATCACTATATTAGATAAAGTTTGCAAAAAATTACAAAACCTCAAGTAAATAGAGTATCTCCAATCTCTTGTCCTGATTTTTCCCTCCTAGAAAATCCTCCCTAGTACATGTGAAGTCCACCCTTTAAATAATTATTACAAGGAATAGATCCCCCAACTAACTGGGATTAGAAAAATCTAAATAAAACTAATAACCAAGAAAATACCGCCATCTATTCCAAATCCCTAACAATTCCTCAATGTTGGGATAGTTAGCTAATTCGAAACCAAGTTGAGCATCACATTTATAATTCTCCATTTCGTTTTCAGCTAACTTGTGCCAGATGTGGATGTAAATGTGGATATTTCACTCAATAGCCAAAGGTTGTCTGATTAGCTAATCCACATCTTCAATACTGATATGATCGAGTGCTTGAATTTTCTCTTTTGCCTCATCTCGTCGACGTTCAGCCTTCTCGATCATCAATCTTGGTGGACATGCATTCTCAATGAGATCCACCATGTGAAAATGAAATGTCTCCATGATACCATCAACAACATACCACTTTCTTCCACACACTGCCTGTGCCTTCTTGATAGTATTTTCAACCATCTCATTAAGGTAAAGCCAAGCACTTGGTACAGTTCTGACCTTTTTCAGCTGAAAACTGTTGAGGATGATAATGTTTTCTATCTCTTCCTTCATATATCTTTTCCAATCCACAATAGCATCATAAGATTTGGATGGTTTCTCTCTCTTTTCTACCTGATCCTCAAGGACAACATACATCTTACCAAAAGCAATATAAGTTTCAAAAATATCATCCATAGTTTGGAGCAACTCAGTTATCAACTCATGATGCTCCTAATTAGTCTTGATAGCCAATTCCTTGAACTCCTGTGGTGTAAACCTAGAAAACGCAGAAGAAGCTACACTTGCAGTTGCATCTTCACATTGATTTTCAAGTGAATCTATCCTCTATGTAATGATAGCATTTACAGTCTTCTCATTTTTCAATTCAAGATGGAGGGAAATATTCTTCACCTGTAATTCATCATACGTGTCCTGAGATTCCTTCATTAGATCAACAACATGAGCTTCATGTTCCCTTTTATTATTTTCCAGTTCTTCCTTCAGCTTGCTTATCTCTTCCTTCCTTCTATCAAACTCCCTGTTTAATGTATTAACTACATGAAGGTTTGCACCTAAAAAAACAACAGTATCTACTACATCCACCTAAGGATCACCATACTATTGAGTCCAGACTATTTGATTGGTGACAGATGCATCCATACCACCTTGATCCCTGCTCCTCTTTTTGACTTTTCTAACCATTGCTTTATCTCATTTTTTGTAGTAATAGTCCCCATGATATATTACAATATATTCATAAAACTCAACTGTTGACTCAGTAAATGAGGAAGACCCAATTACTATGGAAACCAAAGAGGATGTCTGAGTGATGGTGGGAGGAGGCATAGACATGGTAATGTGGGTGGTAGGTAAATGAGAAAAAATGTTTTGAACAACAACTGTTGTAGAAGTTGAAGAGGAAATTAGAATAGAAGTTTCACAAGTTGGAACATGAAATCCAATAGATAGAAGTGACGATGAAGGTATCAAGATTTGTTCAGAAACAGATGATGATGCCAGAGTAAATGAAGGTAGGTGCAGAGGAGCCTTAAAAAATTGAATCACTTTAGTAGTAGATTGTAGCAAAGGGTTTTGGACTGAGATAGCTAGGATTAAAATAGGCGGTGAGATCAAAGAATGATAGAGTTGGGATAATGGGGATGATGGGATTACCCCAATAGTCAGGCTGGAAAGAGTGTGGATGGATGAGAGGAGGAGTGCTGCAGTTGATGAGATAGGAACATAAAAATATTTTGGCATTATTAATTTAGGAATAGAATCTCCCATTCCATTATCATTGAACAAATATGAAAATTTTTTCAGAGGCTCAATCAGTTCTTCTGTTATAGGCATAGAGGAACGCACTTCTTCTTCAACATCAGAGTCGCCAAGGTCAATGGTAGGTATTTGAGAAAAAATCACCTGTGTTTTTTGTTTCTTAAGTGGATTAACATCAAATTCCACTTGTTTTTCACCTACAAGGGTAACTGTAGTAGTCACCTGAATGTCAAGAATTGGATTAGCACTTGCAGCTGCTTGATTATCCAATGTAGAAGTTATATGTGCTAATTTCTGCATTGACTACCGAGAAGTGTTCATCTGAACATTTAGTTGTTGAGAGATTGTCACTTCTAGGAGAGATTGCATAGGATATTTTCCCTTATTCCCCTTTGTATTAGTTACTACTGATAAAAACTTTGTTGATTGGGATTCCTGCTCTTCCTTATCATTTCTTAGCTTTTCCAGGAGGTCCAGTTCCATTGCTCTATAGCTATGAATCTTGATTTTGAGTTCCTTTTGATACTGTAAGATCTGACTCTGTTCTTCTTTGCTTTTGGCCCTAGAAAATACCTCAGAAAAGGTATGCACCCACTGGTAGATAGAGTCATCAGGGACTTCCTCTTGAATATAATCAATCTTGACATGGTTCTGCTTAAAATGAGCATCCAGAAATCCTTTGGGATCATGTTTTCTTTTACTATAAAAACCAAGTTTCAAGGAAACTATATGATCATTTAGCACTGCATCCCACATTGAAGTTTTAATGAGCAGTAATCTAAGGTTCAGAGGGAATTTGGTCCAACCTTTTCTTTTGGGGCCAACAAGTTTCTTGTAAACCCCTTCAGTAACAGTCTGGAAAGACACTTCTTCAATGACCAATATATTAGGAAAAATATTGGGAAGCATATGAATAGTGTTTCCACCCCAAATCCTGATATATGAAAATGACTCGCCAACATACCAGTCACCCATTGTGGAAATAAAGGCCTTGGCTTCAGCTAAAAAGTGGGACCTTCCTTTTTGAAGATTGAAAAATAAATGCTACCGAGGAAGTGTTCACAAATATCATAGAATCTAGTTGCATAATTAGTATCTCACAATTCTGAATGGTAAATAGGCATTGGGGGGTCTGGTAAAGGCCAGTTCCATCCCAAATTGGGTTATTGGAACTCAGTGCAGAATATGTCAATGACAAAGGCCAAAAATAAGAAATTGGGTTTCTTCCAGGTGGTGACCTTTTGATAATCCTGGATAGCCATTTTAAGCTCCAGTGACAA
Organism: Pseudotsuga menziesii; assembly: GCA_001517045.1. Taxonomy (NCBI): domain Eukaryota; kingdom Viridiplantae; phylum Streptophyta; class Pinopsida; order Pinales; family Pinaceae; genus Pseudotsuga; species Pseudotsuga menziesii. Next base: position 54,193 of record LPNX011064700.1, read on the forward strand.
GATAGACACCCATGGGAAAGAGTCACCAGTAGTCAAGATGTGATGAGCTATTGTATCCCATTCAGCTTTACAAACAGAGAAATTGGGGAGACCATAAAGTTGACATAACATGGATGCCAACAAAGAATAGGGTTCGCTAAACCAAGTGATAGGATAAAGGTCATCTTTCCTCTGCGAGAACTTAATAGGTTCATTCATCCAATATTTTAACATTTCATCAAAATTGAACCTAGTCTTGGAGGCTTGGGAAAATTATGCGTTGATGGGTTGTCTAGCCGGTTTAAGGCCATAGGATATGATGAATACCTCAAGATGGAAGGTAGCTAGCTGAAACCCTACATTGTCATTAAAGGAAGGGTATTTAGGGTTTGTGTGTTCCACGATCCATTTGACCGCATCATTATAGGCAAGCATGGTAGGCACGATAGCTATGGCATGGAGTCCAGAATCCGTAATTCTCTGGTAAGCTGGCTAGTCATTCTGTATATTATAGAAGTCATCATTATCAAAAATTGAGTATACCCTAGGCCATTCAATCTAGTGAGTTTCAGTGACTCTACCACTGGTATCTGAGCAAATGCCAAAGTTTGGGTCCTTGGTCATCATGTCCTTTTGAAGGCTTTTGCAGCGGGTAAACTGTTCCATTCTTGGAATTTGGGGAAAAATATGTTTGAACGTGTAAAGCAAGAAATCAAGTCTAATTCAAAAAAATTTATAGTAAGAAATTAAACTAAAAACCAAAAAAGAAACCAACCTGAAATCAACTTGGACTGTGACGATGTTGTCTGGTAAAAACGAAATGAAAATCCATGCAGCA
>LPNX011064700.1:56162-124104 GCA_001517045.1 Pseudotsuga menziesii
TTCACCATCCCACAACCCACATTCCGCAATTTGCGGGATGTGAGATCACAAAATATATAAATTTTATTCAACCCCTCCCGCAATCCACTTCCCGCAAATTGCGAGCTGCGGGAACACACAACAAAAATCATAGAAAAAACCACTTTTCACAATTCGCAATCCACAATTGTGGATGCAGGTTGCAGGATGACCGACTATATTCACAAAAATACTTCTGCTCCTGCATCTCGCATTTGCAGGTTGTGGGATGGAAAACATGCAAATATTAAACTTCAAAATCCCACAATCTACATTGTGGGTTGCGGGAAGGACATAATTTTTTGGGAAAAGATAGTCTTTCGCAACTCACCAAAAGCACACAAAACATGCATAAATTTCAAAGTTACCATGGTAAAAGTTACGGGGACCCCAAAAATCCTTACGGATTGTATGAAAGTTACCTTTGCATGCAAAATTGGGGCTCCCATGTTTTAGATAAAACATGGGATCTGTTGTTCGTACAACAATGTTAAGGTTTGATTTTTGTCTACAGGTTTGATTTCTAAGGTTTATAACAGAGTAAATATGGACATATTAACTTGAATAATTTTGGTGTTGAAAGAGTACTAACAGAGTTACATTTGGTTAAGATTTTTCTTGGTTTAAAAATAATAACAGGTTTGGCAAAGACACGATTGATAGTTACAGGTTGATTTTGATAGAAAGATTTTATCAAAAAGATATTGACAGATTTGAAATTTGAGATTGTGTTTAACAGTATAAAACATGTTGGTGCCTATATTACAATGAGGGAGGGAGGTGTAGCTAGGGTTTTCACCCTAGCTTGTGCTAATGAGCACCTTCTAAGGAATCTGGAATCCTTAGTAGCAGTTCAATGATGTGTATGAATTAAATAAAGATAAACTGAAACAAAAACTAATCTAAATATGTTCTTGAAGCTANCAACCATTTTTGGGTGTTAACAAGAGGATTTTGGGAGACTAACCGTCTCATTGCAAGTTGATGCTTGTATTAAGGTAGTAGAAGCTGCCTTTCAGTAGATTCTAAAGACAAAGAGGTAGTAGCCTCATCTGATTAATTTCTCAGAAAAAATATGATGTAACTGAAGTTGCCTGCTTGCTTTACATCCATAAGAAGAAGAGGTTTTTTTCCCTTTATAGGTTTCCTCATAAATATTTTATGTCCCTATCCATTTTATGTGATTGATGGTTATTGATTTATGAGAGAAGATAATTACTAATTTTTAAGCTACATTAAAGAAGTAATCCGTGTTAAAGCAAGAAAAATTATAAATTTGTATACAACTAATTCACCCCCCCACCTCTCAATTTCCTGACTTGTCCAACAACTAGGGTCACAATAGGGTCTGTAGTATTTGGTCATTCATTACCAAGAAAATGAAGAATCTGCAATAGAAATACCTTATCAATAATATCCACACAATTATCTAATACGATAAGTCAAGTGGGTCCATAATTAGAAATATTTGATGTTTTATATACTACATTATAATTGACGTGTACAAAACATAGCAATAAATGAATTGCAATTTCAATATTTCTCTCCATGTTATTTCTCTAAATTCATTTCCATGTCTGAAGGTCAATTTTTTCACACTTCTTACCAGTTCAACATATTTAGCTGTCACGCCTATATGGTATAACGATATGATGACATTAGGGAGTAGAAAAGAACACTAACTTTGTTATCAGTTGGAGGAATATAATGATATAGTATAAACAATGAAAATTAATGAATACAGTTGATGATACAATGCTAATATTTTATGCAACAAATAGAGCTTTCCTGTGTAGAATTATAAGTAAATTCACAATCTTCAATGATTTACAATTATGAGACAAGCCACTTTCTTTTGCCTTAGAGATATTTCATATTAGAATAAGAATAGAATCTACAATATCTTTCTTATATCCAAATCCCCCTTCTTCTCTAAGTATATTAATTAGAAAATTCATTCTGGAAAATCATTCGTCAAACATCATAGTTATCAACTCTTCTCCAAAGGAAAGAGAGCAAAGATGACACATTTAAATAGAATAACAAAAAATCCAGCAATTACTTGGTGTTTGATACTTCTGTGGAAAATTCAAACACAAAGATAGAATCGCTTCCACAACAACAATCTTGAACTCACATGATATATCCTACATAAAATTTGTGATTTGCTTCATCAAAGGATCCCCACTCAACTCATTCCCTGTTTTCAAGAGTGTAGTAATAGCCAGAGTGGCTATGCTCCGGTTTTTATATGAAATCACGATCTACATTAGATTACTATCGTTTACATGCTATTCAAACTCAGGTGTATTGAAAAGGATATACATCCAACCTCACTGGTGTAACGGATAAAACAACATTGAGCTAAAGGTGAACGAACTGATCCTCTAGTTAAATTGGTCACAAGTTTGCTCAGTGCTTGCATTATTCAAAAAACACTTGTTTTAGCAATTCTACCACTACAATAACATATATTTGAAGCCCACTAAAAAAAAATTAAACATTTACAACACAGATCTTGGGAAACAAATCAATTCTTAATTCTCATACATTGAATAAGTTGTACAAAAAGAACATGAACAATAAGAAGCATGAAGCATCATGTACAGTCAATGCTAAAAACTCTAATCTAAGAATGACCAACAAAATTTCAAGAACCCTCAACAACCATGCTTCAAGAAAGCATAAAGAAATATTTGATGATCGATAACTTCACATTGAGTTATCCCAACCATTCGCCATCCAAACCATTCACCGCACCTGAAGCCAACGAGTATAAAGTAAGTATCAAATTGATACAAGAAAATCAATGATAATACAATACTTTATAAATAAGCTATAATATAGTTGTGAAAATATAAGAGAAATCCTCATAAATTCTACGGTTGCATTCTTATAACTTGTATGTGTCATTCTTGATATTGTATGATAGGTTTGTCATTTCTATAATAGATTCAAGTTGTATGAATGGATGATCTGTCAAATCATACTTGTACATGCGTTTCCCCTTTATTCTATTGTACCAACAACATAAAGCTCAACACCTTCAGGCATATCCATTAGATCAATGTCATTATGGTAATCAAACACCCTATTACCATCATTCTTTCTTATTCTTTGAACTCTTCCAATGTACCAAGTCCCACAAGAAACACCATGCTTTGTACTTTTAGATACACCTTTTCTTCTATTACTTTCTGCTACATCTATAGACTTGCTCTCAAACAACACCGCAAAATATGATCCAATTCCAAACCAATTGCAAAACCCTTTTTGGGGGACCTCTCATCTTGCTTGAAGTATACCCCATTCTTCATTTTAGTCAATCTATATTTTGATAATGTTAGATTTCCATTCAATTGAATAACCAACCAACATTTGCACATGTGCTTTCCATCGAGCTCCACCACTGGTTTGGTAGTTATGTTTACATTTTCATCAACGAAATCTAAAATTCCATCCAACTCGTGCCTCCACTCACTTTCCATCATTTGAAATTCACTATCATTGAGTACCATAAAAGAGGAAGATTGGAATATGGATGTGGAATGACCCAGTGAAGAGTTATCGACTACTTCATCCACAACTTTGAATGTTGGATAACTATGATCCTCTATCCATGGTTTAAACCACCAAGAATCTTCTGTATGTCTTTATGGTTGCATGCCAAGGCCTAGTAAAATTTCTTGTGCACCCTCCAATCTTATCTTGAGAGATTCTATAATTTTATTATCAGTGGATATTGAATCAAATAGTGACAATATATCACCTTCCTCTACTGTTTGTTGATGCAATTTATTGTAAATACTCATTTGTTTCTTATGAGATTTATTGAAACGAAGCCCTTGCTGATTCGATTCTTCTTCAGATCCTCTATTAAGGGTTCCAATAGCATGAAGTAAGTCAGTGAAATCATATTCCCTCTTTACTCCAACCATGCTTCCTACTTTTCTAAAGAATTTCTCACATACATTTGACCCAATCAGGTGCAATGCACATGGCAAGTTAGAGTATTGATCACAACATAATCTCATCAACAAAACTGCAATGTGGCAAGCAATTTTCACATCTTGATATGCCTCTCTGCTAATGAAATTAATGTTGACATTAGTATTTTCTTGTTCTCTGACCCATCATATCCATAACATGAATAAATGATGGACTCTTGAAGAATTTCACACTCTTTCCCAAAGAGTCAAACCAGGAGACAAAAAAAATCAATATAATCAGCAATGATTGCTAGATAGGTATATGTACCTGATGTCCTCTCCGTTTTTCCACTTGTACTTCTCATTTCCTTCAAGCACCTCTGGACATGCCTTGAAACAATGTGTTGTGTTGAACCCCATATTTGGCGATCAACCCTCTCTATATCCTCAATTTTAAGCTTGTGGTCATCCACTTTAAAATTGTTATAAACCATTCTTGCATGATTAAAACTAATCAACTCTTGTCCAACAATCAAATCTCTTCGACCACTAAAAAAGGGATTCACTATATTTTATCCTTTGTGGATGTAATCCTGGTCATGAAGTCCTATTACTTTAAATCCATCATACAACCCAGATATCCTCCACCCTTCCCAAGGAATTTGATATCGCATGCTTGTCATTGAGTAATAATACTTCAACATAAGCATTCTGCTCCTACTATCCCCATCCGAGGAATAAACAATAATAGGTCCTAAAAAATGTTCCACATGTTTCTTCCCTAGGTATTATATTTTTTCCCATTGTTGATGGAGAAAATTTGCATCAAACCTGTTGCACGTTGGATGAACAACCACAACCAAATGAGGAATATTATCATGTAAAGGAATTGCAATAATAACACTTGCATAATGGCCAATCACACAATTCTTGAAGGCATATATGATAATCTCAACATCTCAACACCTTTAGGCATATCCAATAGAACAATGTCATTATGGTAATCAAACACCCTATTACCATCCTTCTTTCTTATTCTTTGAACTCTTCCAATGTACCAAGTCCCGCAATAAACACCATGCTTTGAACTTTTAGATACACCTTTTCTTCTAGTACTTTTGGCTACATCTATAGACTTTCTCTCAAACAACACCACAAAATATGATCCAATTCCAAACCAATTGCAACACCCTTTTTGGGGGACCTATCATCTCACTTGAAGCATACTCCATTCCTCATTTTAGTAAATCTATATTTTGATAATGTCAGATTTCCATTCAATTAAATAACCAAACAATATTTGTACATGTCCTTTCCATCGAGCTCCACCATTGGTTTGGTAGTTATGTTTACATTTTCGTCAACAAAATCTAAAATTCCATCCAACTCGTGCCTCCACTCACTTTCCATCATTTGCAATTCACTATCATTGAGTACCATAAAAAATAAAGATTGGAATATGGATGTGGAATGACCCAATGAAGAATTATCAACTACTTCATCCACAACTTTGAATGTTGGATAACTGTGATCCTCTATCCATGGTTTAAACCACCAAGAATCTTCTGTATGTCTTTATGATTGCATGCCAAGGCCTATTAAAATTCCTTGTGAGCCCTCCAATCCTATCTTTAGAGCTTCTATAATTTTATTATTAGTGGATATCAAATCAAATTGTGACAATACATCACCTTCCTCTACTGTTTGTTGATGCAATTTAGTCCAAATACTCATTTGTTTCTTATGAGATTTATTGAAACGAAGCCCTTGGAGATTCGATTCTTCTTCAGATCCTCTATTAAGGGTTCCAATAGCATGAAGTTAGTCAGTGAAATCATATGCCCTCTTTACTCCAACCATGCCACGGAATTTTCTAAAGAAGTTCTCACATACATTTGACTCAATCATGTGCAATGCACATGTCAAGTTAGAGTATTGATCACAAAATAATCTCATCAACAAAACTGCAACGTGGCAAGCAATTTTCACATCTTGATATGCCTCTCTGATAATTAAATTAATGTTGACATTAGTATTTTATTGCTATCTGACCCATCATATCCATAACATGAATAAATGATGGACTCTTGAATAATTTCACACTCTTTCCTAAAGAGTCAAACCAGGAGACAAAAAAATATCAATATAATCAGCAATGATTGCTAGATAGGTATCTGTACCCGATGTCCTCTCTGTCCTGCTACTTGTACTTCTCATTTCCTTCAAGCACCTTTGGACATGCATTGAAACAATGTGTTGTGCTGAACCCCATATTTGGCGATCAACCCTCTCTATATCCTCAATTTTAAGCTTGTTGTCATCCACTTTAAAATTGTTAGAAACCATTCTTGCATGATTAAAACTAATCAATTCTTGTCCAACAATAAAAATCTCGTCGACCACTAAACAAATGATTCACTATATTTTATCCATTGTGGATGTAATCCTGGTCATGAAGTCCTGTTACTTTAAAGCCATCATACAACCCAGTTATCCTCCACCGTTCCCAAGGAATTTTATATCTCATGCCTGTCATTGAGTAATAATCCTTCAACATAAGCATTCTTCTCCTACTATCCCCATCTGAGGAATAACCAATAATAGGCCCTAAAAAATGTTCCACATGTTTCTTCCATAGGTATTCTATTTTTTTCCATTGTCGATGGACAAAATTTGCATCAAACCAGTTGCATGTTGGATGAACAACCACAACCAAATGAGGAATATTCTCATGTAAAGTATTTGCAATAATAACATGTGCATAATGGCCAATCACACAATTCTTGAAGGCATATATGATAATCTCATAGCTTGTAGCACCCTGAACAACTATCACTAGGAAATGTGATTGGCACTTATGTTCTTCTTTCTTACCACAAAAACCCACCAATGTATCAATTTTTGCTACCCACCTGACATATTTTTTCACAACAGTTTCATCTTCAGCAAGGCATACGAGAATTGGGCCCTCTATACCATGTTTGGATTTATAGGAAGTATAAATTTTTTGATTGCCTAAAAAATGTACTTCTTCTCCCCTGGGATATATGTCAATGATTTTCTAACTTGCCTTAAAATCGTAGATATCGAAGGGACATCCATATTCAAGCTAATAAAGCTATGTAATTAGCTAGGACCTCCCCATAAATTAAACATCTCATAAATGGATTTAGTGGATGCACTATACCTTCTCCCTGACTTTGAACAAAATAGGTTGTGAAATATATCTTGAACAAATTCCCAAATTGCATCTTTACCTTGTAATTTTCCTTGCTTATGAGCCTCACACACATCCCAAATCAAAAGAGAGTTATATTTCTCAAGTTTGGGAAACAAAAGAAGAGTGAAAAGTTAGAGCTTATGCATACAGATGTATGGGGACCACCTTAGGCACAATCTCTTGGTGTCTCTCATTATTATGCTACTTTTATTGATGATGCAACAAGAAAAACATGGGTTTATTGCATTAGGTAGAAATATGACATGTTTACTACTTTTAAAAAGTGGAAATATTTGGTTCTGAATGAGATAGAAAAAAGTTTGAAATGTATTAGATCTTATAATAGAGGTCAATACTACATCAAGGAGTTGATAGTTATTGTTCCTACAATGGGATTCGTAGAGAGAATACAATCCCAGGAACACCACAACAAAATAGTGTGTGAGAAAGGATGAATAGAATGATCATGGAGTGTGCAAGGTGAATGAGACTACATGCATGGTTGCCCTTACAGTGTTGGGTTTATGTTTTATATACCATTGTTTTCTTAATAAACAAAGGGCCTTCAAGTGCTTAGTATGGTGTAATTCCTGAGTAGGCATGGATGAGTAAAAAAGGTAAACTACTTATTTATGAGAAATTTTGGTTCTGAAGCATTTTTCCATATTGATAAAGAAAATAAAACAAAGCTCGAGGATAAATCCATGAAATGCACCTTTATTGGATATCTGGCTGATGAATTTGGTTATCACTTATGGGATTATGAAAATAACAAAATCATTAGGAATAGATATGTGGTATTCAATGAAAAGGTCATGTATAATGATTAGTTTTAGGGAAAGAATAAAAAAAGGAAAACACAGAGTACACAATGCTTGATGTCATAAAAGAAAATGAAGTTCCAAAGGTGCCAAAAAATAAAGAACAACGGGTACCTCAAACTCCTACAAATGTAAGAAGATCTACCAGGTTAAGAAGACCCCCTGAACGATTCTCTCCTTCGCTATATTATTTATTGATGACTGATTCTGGTGAACCAAAATTTTATGAATAAGCAACAAAGGTGGAAACTAGAAAGAAGTGGGAGAAAGGCATGAATGAGGAGATGGACTCATTAGTAAGAAATTAGACTTGGGATTTGGTTGAGTTTCTTGCATGAAAAATAGCACTGAATAATAAATGGGTTTACAGGTTTGAGGAAAAAGAAGGAGGCAAGAAGTGGTACAAGGATAGACTTGTGGTAAAGTCATTTGCACAAAATAAAGGTATACATTTTGATGAAATATTTTCTCTTGTTGTTAAAATCTCTTCAATTAGAACTGTTTTAATTTTGGTGGCAGTAAAATATTGCATCTTGAACAATTAGACATGAAAACAAACTTTCTACATGGGTATTTGGAGGAAGAGATTTATATGCAACATCCATGGGGGTATCAGGTCAAAGGGAAGTAGACTTTGGTTTGCAAGTTTAACAAGATCTTGTATGGCCTGAAGCAAGCTCCAAGATAGTGGTATTTGAAATTTGATAGATTTATGATAGAACAAGGTTATAGTAGATGTCATTCTGACCACTATTTTTATTTGAAGAAAATAGATAATTGAATATATACTATCTTGTTATTGTATGTGGATGACATGATTGTTGCAGGGTCTAAAATGTAGGATATAAATGTGTTCAAGACGAAACTAGCTAAATCATTTGTGATGAAGTATTTGGGTGCTACAAAGAAAATGATTGGTATGAGAATAACAAGAGACATGAAAAATCACAAATTGACATTGTCTTAGGGTGAGTACATAGAAAAGATGTTGGAGGGGTTTAGAATGAAGAATGAAAAACTAGTTAGTACACATTTGGACAACCATTTCAAACTAAGTATGGAGATGTATCCCAAGACACATGAAGAAATAGAATGCATGTCCAAGGTTCCCTATTCAAGGTCCTCATATGAATTATAGGTATTCTTGAGAGATCCAAAGAGGTGAAGGATTCTTTGGAAGAAACCATATAATTCAATGCACTTGAATCAATCAAATAAGCCTTTGATTGAGTGAATCCTACTTTCAAAGCATGGGACCTCTCGTGTCCTTCTGTTTGTTGTATATATTTAGACTTCTTTGTGCCTTCTGAAAGGGAAATATTTGTTTTGTTCAAAGAGTTTTGACAGCTAGTCAATGGTCTTCTTCATGCACTGACTATCTGGATGAAATCCTCTCATACAGTAGGATCACTTAGCTTTCTCAAATTTCTTGTTCTTGTTCTTCTTGGAATCTGAGGATCCATCGAAAGGGTTGTGTTTCTCCTTTGACTTCGAATCAATATTTTTTTTCTCCTTCCCTTTTTGCTTCCCTTTATCTTGCACTTGCCCAGAGTCTCCAACTAAGAGGGCACGATTCTTGAAGGAATTGAGAACTCCCATTTGAATCAATTTGTCTTTCTCCTGGATCAATGACTCTGCAAACCCATCTAAAGAATAATTTTTCCAATTTGGGATGGATACTCTTCTGGAGTGGAATGTGGATACAAAGACTGAGAATTATGAGCCAAGATTTCTCAGAATTGATAGCACAAGCTTCTCATCCTTCCTCTCTATGCCACATTTCTTGCATCACAAGACTAGGGATTTGTATTTTGATAAGAACTGTTGAAATGTCTCAAATTTTTTGTGTTGGAGCGCAATGAGCTCATCCTCCAGAATGTGGCCTCTAAGCTCATCTTGTTTTCGAAACAAGGATTCAATCTTGTCCCATACTTCCTTCCAATTTCTGAGTCCCTCAAGGTGTAAAAACCACTCCCTGGATATGTGGATGCACAATAAGCCGAAGGATTCATCTAGCCTATTCATAAACTTGGTTTTCTCAACATATTGTTGGGGCTCGACTCCTATTCCTATTTTCATCCTAAACAGACCTTTGTTGCACAAGGCTATCTGCATATCTACCCTCCAATTAATGTAATTGAAGGGTATAAGGATTCTGGGTGATAGAAGAGATGAATTCTCCATTTCACTCTATGTTAATCAATAAATATTCAAGAGCTATGTAGGTACCTAAAAATTCACTGCAAAAGAAACTTCAATTCAAAAACATTTTTCAGTTCAAACCTTTCAACCTCGACATGTGCACTTTTTCAGAGTCTTTCATAACTGGATAGACTTCTCTGGATAGAATTCATAGAGAAATGCAATGATTATAGTATTTATGTGGAAACTCAGTTGCTTTTGGTGCAAGCATGGGGGGTTTTGAGGTTTTTTTTGGCCTAAACATAGGCTATGATACCATGTTAAAATTCATGAACCATAGATCTACAAGCCAAAATGAGAGATATCTGAAAAGAAGTATGCAATGGAATTATCAAATCAATGTAAACTGAACAACGGATTCATGACAAAAATTTTACACAAATTGGACAAGTATTGGTTAGATTATCATAACATTAATATTCATTAATTAATCAATAATACAATAGTCATACAATAAATATAATTCAAATATTGTGGATAATATTTGAAGTCAGCAACTCATACTAGCTAGTTAGAAAACTCAGCGTGGAAATAATCACAGTTGGAGCTCACTAGTTAACTCTAGATAACCAAATTGGTCTACAATCAGTTAACTGATGATGGTAGGTTAAATGGCGCTAATCTAACTGACTATGATATAACTTATTGTAACTGATGCATAACTGAGCATGACAGATTACCTACCATAGGAAACTGAAGGTGACTACTGGTGGCACTTAGAGTGGTCTCCTATAATGTAGGGATTGGTCCCTAGGGATCCTAAACTTATGCAATCAGGTGCAGTAAGTGGAAGATGTCCCTTAGGTGTGTCTCCCATGCACTAGTCGGTGAATATGACCCCCTAAGATAGATAAAATGAATCAAATAGACTATGTGGGTAAATGGAGGATTAATTAATCCTAAAACATAAGGATGTTCATTGGATCGAGAGAAATTCATTTAGAAATATTTGTGAGAAACAAAAATGGAGAAGAGATAGGTGCTCATATTGCGTAAAACATACTTAATAAGGAAGTCATCCTACAATGTTAATAGAATGAAAGGACCGGATATTAAGGTGCTCTTCCATTTTGTGAATGAGGATTGTCTAAGCTCCATGTTTGGTGGTCGTGAGAATGAGAGGTGCTACAAGGTATTTGGAGGGTAGAGAGCCTTGGTGAAAATTCAACAGTCTGGTAATTGCAAGTTGAAGGTGAATTCATGTATTGAATAAGAAGATCTCATAGATTTCATTATTCATGGGAAGTCTTGAGGCTAAGAGGAAAGTAGACAGAATACACTTAATGTTTCTGGATTCTTTGAGGGATGCTTTAGCTAGAATCATAGTGTCACCCACTAATTGCAAGTGGGAAGCTCTAGTGTGATTGTTGGCTCGGTTGGTTCCCATCAATTCATTTCTATGGGTGGATACCTTCAAATATAGGCGTAACCCTTCCACCATGAGTATGAATAGGAAAGGAGAGAGAGGTTCTCCCTACCTAATTCCCCTTGACGAATGGAAGGTAGGAAATGGAGAAAAATGAAGAGGACATTAAATCCATGTTCCAATTTACCCATTGCTCAATGAATCCAAAGGAAAGCAGGGTGTTCCTCATGTAATGCGAGGAGATTTTATTAAAATATTTTAAAAGATCAAGTTTAAGAATCATACCATATTTATTTGAGTTTTTTAGAGTATGCATATCTGCATTTGCAACCAGGATTCCATCTAGAATTTGTCATCCTTCAACATATCCTTATTGTTCCTCATAAACCAAGTGCAGGAGAATTGGTTTCAGTCTATTAGTGATGACCTTAGTGATGAATTTATAGATGGAATTGCATAGTGCTATGGGCCTTAATTTTCTATGATGGCTTGCATTATCTTATTTTAGCACTAGTGTGAGAAAGGTGGCATTTAGAGCATAAAGGAAAATAGATAATGCATGGCATTCTTCAACTTCTTCCCAAACCTCATTTTGTATGGTACTCCAACAAATTTGGTAGAAATATGTGGTAAATCCATTAAGACCGGGGGATTTGTTGGTAGACACATCATGGATTGCTTCTGTGACTTCCTCCAGGGTGATTGATTGCAGGAGTGATTCATTTTGCTCATCATAGACTAATTTTAGAATATGTTGAAGGATCGATTACATTGCCTCCATTTGATCAGTTTCGTAATCTTTGAGAATTTTATTGTGGTATGAGACAAGCTCATACGCAATGTCCTCCTGCTTGGTGAATATTTTTCCCTTCTCATTCTAAAGTTTACTTATGAGATTGTGTGCATGTCTATGAATCATGGAAGAATGTTGAGTTTTTTTAACCGTCCTTAAGCCATTGTAACCTCAAATTATTTTTCCATAAAATTTATTCTTTCTTCTTTTGTTGATTTATTTCCTTTTGGATTTATTTCTCTCTTTGCAGGAGCTCATCGATTTACCTATATTAGACATATTTTTCCTTAATAGTTCCTATCTTATTTCTAGATACTTTTTGGCTTCAAAAATGTTGTCAAATACTGCTCTATTCCAATTTTTTATCTTGGATTTTATCCATTTCAATTTTTTTTGTAAATTGTATATCTTTGAACCATTTGTTACTGCGGAATTCGAACACCACTCTATGAAGGTGTCCTTGAATTCCGTATTCCCTAGAAAGAATTTTTCAATTATGAATGGTCGGTTGTTGGATGTGATGAACTCATCTATATCCATACCGATTGGCCAGTGATCCAATACTGTACCTATAATGATGTGATATTTTATGATGGAATTAGTTCTAACAAAAGATGTTGAGAGCATAAAATGATCCAATTTAGAGGAATTCCAATGCATTCCTTTCCTTCTATTGTTCCAGGTGAAGTCCTCATTTTTTTGATGGATAACCACTACGTCCAAGTTAGAAATCAGAGGTGCAAATGCACAGTTTGCAGCATCTAGTTCGTTAATTCCCTCTTTTTTCTCTAAAGGGTTGGATATTAGACTAAAATCACCCCCACTATCCAAATAATATATTGCACTTGAAAGTTCTTGATGTCTAAAAGGGAGGACATGAAGCTAGTCTTGAGTGAGCACATGGGAAGGTCATAAACATTGGTGAGGATTCCTTAAAAAGTTGTGGAAAGAAGCTGAAAGGAGGTAGAGATAGCAAGGGGAGTTGTGAAAAATATGGATAGGTGTACCAATGAGGGGTCCCATAGGATGGCCATACCTCCTGCAGAGCCATGTGCGTCAATAACTATTGATTGGAATCCTCTGTAGCAAAAGTTTGAGAGGGATGGAAATGTTTCCAAAGAGAATTTGGTTTCCTGTATGAAGACAAATGTTGACTTTTCTTGGTAGATATTGGATCTCATGGTTCTTGTTTTGGATTTCGCTCCTAATCCTTGAATATTCCAGCAAAAAATTTTCATTGAGAACATATTGAGAAGAGGGTAGGGAATGTAGCCAGTTCATCAGGGATAGATGATTACCTGATTCTATTAAGGTTTCCCCTAGTTCAGCCAATCGTTTTTTATTTGTCTTTCACCTTAATTTTTGGTCTTTCTTAGTTGCTTGTGGCAGTGACATTGCTGGGTGCTATATTGACTTAATGAATCACCAAATATTCAATTATCGATCGGGGTTTGTAAAATTGGAGTTGACACAAAATATATGATAAGGTATAAGGATACCTAGGGTGTCGTAGAAATATTTTAATAAATAAAATATTGAAAGATCTTTCAAAATGACGAACTGAGTCAAACTTCAGAAATTCAACTACTAAGTTAATCAAATTTTCAATAGATCAGAGCAGTATTAATCTATACTTCTCTACTCTATAAATAACGGAAAAGATATATATAATACTAATATAAGAAACAAGACTTGATCCAGGAATTCGAAAGGATATACACAAATCCATAACTCTAACTATATGGAAACAAGAGATTATATTATCTAAGGACAAATTATAGCTACTTAATATATTTTAAGAAATTCAATAATTAAACTATACATTTATTTAACCAATGCACAATAATTAAGCTAAATTATCTAGTTCCATTCTTCTTGAGGGTTTTGAGGATATGCGTTCAATGTGACAGGAACTGGAGAAGGTGTATCAAAATGACTTTCAAAGGAAATCAGAAAACTGAACGGAATTAAATCTAATTTAACTTCTACAAAGAGGTGTAAACTAAAGAGTGTCCAGTTACATGCCAATAGTAAACATTGTGATTTATTCTCTATCCATAAGCAAATGGCTCTAGTTGAAATGAGATATTATGAACAACTAATCTATTAATTAAGAATATTTTATTGATTACTTTGAAGTTGGAGGTATACTAGTCTGGATAGGTAAAGCGTGGAATAAATTTAAGGAAATAAATATAATCTAGAAGCAAGGAGAAAACTTAATAAAGATATTTTATTTCTATTCTATGAACATCTTCAATAACTACAAAATAAAAAGGATAGATCTTATGCTAGAAATAATGATCAAACCATAGAGAACCAATGTACTGTTTAGAGAATAAAATTAACAAGTTTCATCCTAAAATCAATCTAAGTCAGAATAAAGTAAATCAAACTGGAAATGCAATTGACAAGTTTTGAAGTAGTAATTAATTAAGAGATCAGAGAGAAAAGAAACACAACTCAAACATAAAATAAAGAAAAAAGGAATGATAGCTAAGAATTTCTATGGAGATTAAGGGATACTTTATGTGGTTTGAAATAAGGTTCTAATTATATATATGATTACTGGCTGACTACATAAAATAGCACAATTCAAAAACTAGGAAAACTGGACTTTAAAAAAGTATAAAACAAAACGGGAAATATTAAAGTCCGAACGACAGTTCGGATGATAGTATGGAACAACAGTCCGAATGACAGTCCAGATGGTGAAAAACAGTGTAAATTATGAAATAAACAACCTAAATGATCCTAACATCAGCTGGCTTATGCATATGAGGCTATAGTGTAGAAAAAAACAATAACTAAGCTATTCAGCAATTGAAATGACATAAGAGCACTTATGCTAATCTACTTCTAAGAAGAGAAGTCATTTCCTATTTTATAATAAAACAGATTAAAAGATAAATGAAATTAACTTACAACTACAAAAGAATCAACAAAATTGAACCTAACTACAACCTAAAAATGAAACATTAAACTAATTAAACTCAAGCTAATTGAAAATATGAAATTAGAGAACAAACTGAAAGAAAGACTATAAATGACTATGCGCGACCGGTCACTTTCAATTCTGGAAATATAAACTATGTTAACAACACTTCACATAAATTAAATTAACAAAAGACAACACATGTTACGGTTGACAAAGTAACATCAATTTATAGGAAATCAAATTAGATACTGAAACTGGAAATGAAAACTACTTATCTGCAAAAAGGGAATAACGAAAATACACAAATGGAGACCTCTGGTTGTTGAGGGGCCCTTCTCAACTATTAGGGGTGGCGTTTAGATCAATCAATCACTCACGAAAATAGAGACATATATTCACAGTTGAAAATAGAATTTTTATTAAATTGGAACAGAGATTTTATCCAACGATGACTACTACTAGCCTACTTTCATCGTGAGACATTGTTTATATATCTTTTACAATGGAGCCTAGTAGGTCGACCCTTTCAATAGTCGACTGCACTAAAAATAAACAGCCTTAACTTCTAAGCAAATGGCTGTGTAAGGATTTATGACAGCACACGGTTGTCTTCCTAATCCCTTGCGTGTCGGTTCTCCTCGCGCAAGCTGCTGGTGTATGGATCTTTGTTGATGTGGGCAAAGAGCATGGTGTCAGGATGAGAGGACAATTTCTTGAGTCTTCTATAGCAGGGAATATCGCACCAGGAGGATGCATGTCCAAAGAAACCATTCTTTGCTTTTAACTCTCCGGCATATTCCAACCAACAGAGCCACATGTTGATCAGAGGGTTGTATGACTGGATGGATGCAACTGTGTGTTTGACGTGAATGTGTGTCCAAGTGGAGGCTCATTTAAAACTACAACCAACAAAAAAAATCTATATACCACACACATTTACAAATGTGACATAATTGTCAATAAAACCATGAAATAATGAATTTAACCAAGACTTGTATAATGTACAATTACATTCATACCTGTGTTTAGTTTATGGTCTGAATGGGAGGTGTTACGGAGAGAAACTTCCTATGTCTTGGGGTGTACCACAATAAACCAAGAAAGCACATAAGTCAATCCCTTCCCAAAATGCAAGAGAAATAAAACATCTAACACTAAAGGATCTCGAATCATACCTTATTTTGGACAGTTGAAGTAGATCCCTGTTGAGCTTTTTCCAATCCTGTTTGTGTTAGCAAGTCTCTCTCAACAACAACAAACAAGACAACCATGCTATATAATATGGTGTTAGATCTACTCTAGCATATATAATCAATATTGTATAAGCAATTAAACACATCATTGGATAGGAAAATATATTTCTATTAATAAAATTAGAGATTACATAAGTGACAACCCTGTCAGCACGTCTGCAAACCGGAGAAACCGAGTCCTCCACCTGGGCCTCCACCACTGTTGTAAAGGAAAGTTTCCTATGGCTACGGTTTAAGAGGCCATCAACATACTGGTGTTTAAAGAGAGATGCACAATGTTCAGCAAGCATATATATAAGCAAGTTCAGAGATTAGAATGGTTCATACCTTATCCAAATGAAGGTTGATCCAAGTAGCCCTTCAATCCTCTTCTTGCTCCTCTTGCTCCTCTCGCGCCAAGAGACCCGCAAAATGAATTATACCTTCCTCAAACCAACATGACCACATATAAATTAATGATAATCAAAGAAACATGAAATAATTATTTGACCAACATCATCATATGATCATAAACAAAGATTCAATCACACATTGAACAATGATTTGGGAAGAAGAAGGACATCACATCTTTATTAATATTGAAAACAAGTACAAGTATACCTTCTCTTCAAGTTTGGC
Organism: Pseudotsuga menziesii; assembly: GCA_001517045.1. Classification (NCBI taxonomy): domain Eukaryota; kingdom Viridiplantae; phylum Streptophyta; class Pinopsida; order Pinales; family Pinaceae; genus Pseudotsuga; species Pseudotsuga menziesii. The sequence goes on from LPNX011064700.1 coordinate 73,321, forward strand.
ACCTCACAAAACCTTGATCTAGTTCTGCTGCTTCTCTTCTCCAAGGAACTCAACCTCCAAGCTCTGCAACACAAGAAGAATGATTCTAGGGCAAAGGTGTGGGCAAAGAGAGCTCCAAATCCTCTAGTATAACAATGCAAAGATTCAAGTCTCCTCTCATGGAACTCCCTACCTCTATTTATATGCTTAAAGAAGAGTTAGGGTCGAAGATAAAGTAGTTACAACTGAAGGAGTCAGTTGCATAACTACCCAAACTACCCGAATTACCCAAATTTCAAAATTCGTATTTTTTTGAAATTTTTTGGAGGCATACGCGGGTATTATATATAGACAGTTGCGTACGTATGCGGGTTTCCTTAAGGAAAGTCACGTACACATCAAAAACTCATTTTAAGGGTACTTTTGGGAATTTTCAGAATTTGGTGTCTTCTAGATATTTTTAGCTAACAGAAATATATTTCCAACAGTGCAGAGATGAGTCCAAACAAAGTTACAAAAATCAAGACATGGGTCCTCCAAGTTACGTGTTTTTTCATTGAATTTCTTGAAGTGTTGTCATGGAAGTGTTAACATGCGACGAAAACATAGGAAAGTGGTCACAGGAAGAGATGTGTCATTTTGAGCTATAATAGATGCCCCCTAATGTATGAGGTTAGAGGGGAGGACAATAGCCGAAATACATTATAAAGGAAACAACTGAGTATGGAGAGAGTGGAGAATCCAATATCAAAAGGCTCGAACAAAGGTACCTGAAAGAGAGATAAATGTCAGAAAAACTGATCTTTGGGACATGCGAGTCCATATACAAATCATCTCCATAAAGATACAGGCAGATCCAACACATGTATAACTGATGAAACTATCATCTTCGCTCAATATGTAAAAAGGTGCCATATAAAATATAAAGGAGTCATGGCCACAAATGAACAAGGTGGATCCATGCTCAACAATCGATCATAGCCACAAAAATACAAGGCGGATCTATGTCTCAGCCAAATGTCATATAAAGTGTAACAAGGTCTTACACAACTTGGGAAATAGAAAAAATGATGATGCTACTGTCAGCCCAAGGTCTTCGATCTAAACCACCCAAAAGGTACAAATCCTAACCATGCGAATAAAGGAGTTGAAGTCGAACATGGAGGAAACCATTTGATTACCGGTCAATAATGAGAACCATTAACAAACGCGAGGCAAACCACCATTAATGAAAATGGTCCCCAAGGTACCTAATACATTCTAACAAGTGTGAATACAAGGACTTGAATTTGAACACTTGAAGAATCCATTAAGTAGGAGACATTAAGGTATTCCCACTACCCAATAGCGAGGGAAATTGCCACTAATGACTGCAATCCCTAAGGTACTGTCATAAAACTCTAAATCTCATTCCCAGAGAAAGATGTGTTGCAGTTGATAGGAAGAGATCTGTTGGAAGGAAGGCATTAAGGAATCCTTCATCATCCAACAAGAGGTATGTCAAAGACTAATTGGATCTGGAATTGGTATAGAATTTCACGACAAGGACCGCCGAATACATGATGCAATGAACTGATACTAGGGAATGGCCAACACAAAAGGTCAAGGCAACTACAGAATGACCAACAAAGGTTTAATCCTTGAACAGTGAGCACAACACAAAAGTGACTTAGGCAACTTTGACACAAAAGGGCCAATGATACAAATCTGCAATGTAGGAAACATTGACAGATTCCCCATATAATTGGAAAAAAGACCAACTGGAGGAGTAAGAAACTTTGAATCGGGATAAGGTCAAAATACTAGGACCCAATAGTTGATAGACTCAAAACTGGTGCTTTGTTCAAGGAAACAAGACTTGCTGCCATGATGTAAAAAACATGTGAATGAACTTCCCTTCCCGTCTTTCTTGTAAAGGTTTAACGAGTCAAAGAAAGCAAACTCGGGACCATCTTCATTTTTTGCAAGCTCGAAGAAAAGACAGAAGAATGCTTGATAAAGCATTGATTCGTGGATTTTACGAGCCTGAACTAGTATAGGCTCGATGATGTTTTCATAGTTTAGAGAGTCTGAAAAATCCAAAGAAGACTCCAGGGGGATGCTTTTTCGTACAATTTAGTCTCTTGAGGCCGAAAAAGTATAAAACATACCAAAGAAGAACTCCCTTAACTTCTGAAGAAGAAAAGACACACCTTTTTCGTATTTAGTCAGGAAGGTCCGAAAAAGGTTAAATTACCACCTACCCAAAACTACTTCAAAAGCAGCATATAGCCTAAGTTTTACGAGTGTGAAGGAAGGAAAGATCACTCGGAAAGATATATTTGATTATGAGAAATGGGGATTACAACAATAAACTCAATTCTTTGTTCTTTAGGGTTTAACGAGCATGACAAAGGCATAAAGTACACTTGGAATCTTTTTCATGTTTAGGTCCAGAGCACGAAAAAGAGAAAACTAAGCTCATACCGAGGGTTCATTTTCCATAAATTTAGTCCCTCGGGTCTGGAAAAGTGATATACCTGTGCCTAAGAATACTCTTCTCAATTTCGAAGAAAAGAGAGTGATCCCTTCTCGTATTATTCCACATGGTCCGAGAAAGAGCTAACCTACCACCAATGTGGATGCCCATTCACATATTCTTAACGAGCTTGAACGGACAAGTTTACTTGGCAGTCAATTCTATTTTGAGGAGTTAGACTTGGGCCTAAAGAAACTCAATATCTTTCCTGTAAAGTTTTAACGATTCCGAAAAAGTCAACTCGTGGCCTTCTTACTGTTTTTAACGAGCTCAAAGGAGAGCAGAAATAATGCTCTAAATGTGAGGAGACGAGTGTCATAGGCAAGCGAAACTAGTTCCAAGCACAAGGAAAAAACCTATGCATAATGGAAGGAACATGAGTAAGATAAAGATACTCGGGGAACGTCTCCTCAAGGTAAAAGGTGTCAAGTTGTAAAGGAAAAAATATACAAGGCTGAATGGTGATGAGAGCAAAGATGAGGACTTATACAATGAGATAAAAGCGTGAAAGCCGACATCAGGCTCATAAGCGCGAGCAGGGCACATGCAAATGCATTTACAACTTGAACAACAAGACAAGGCTAGTAAATATTTGTGACTCCAACTAAAAATCCTGTCTCCAAAAAACAACAACATCATAATAACATTCAGAAGAAAAGATTTGATACAGGTCACTTTGGCAGAAAAACACGTGACTTTGCTAACTTCTATAAAAGGTAAAGTCAAGGAAGAATTGACTAAAGAAGATTCTATAGCACCAAGGGTCGATGATTTATAATTAGTAAGATCAACCTCAGAAGGAGAGCAAATATCGACATGGGATATAGAGTCTGCAAGAGAAAACTCGGTATCGCAGGAGTTGAAAAATTCAAAAGAAAAATCAAACTCATTAGGATCACTGACTTGTTGTTCAAAGGAAGAGTCAAAAGACTCAACAATACCAACATAAGAAGACCGATCCATGGGAAAATCAAGCTTACTAAGCAAATCAAGGTTAGACTTAGGCACAACTGAACCAACATCCAATAGAAGATCAGACTAGTATCAAAGACTCTAGGAAGACTTCATCTGAAGGAAGGAGAGCATCTGAGATAGGACACATGTCTAAAATTTCAAATGGATTGACAGAGTGGAGAGCAGGATCCATGGTCTGTATAAGATGAATTACCTAGCCAACTGCTGGGACCAAGTCTCGGGAAGGTAAGCATGAAAATAGAGGCTGCTTCTCAGTAGCAATTGAATGCAAAGGACATGAGGCCATATAGCTCACCTGTGGCGGGGTAGTGTCTATAGAAACGCTGGGAATCAATAAAGGAAACACCCGGTCTCTAGTTGGGTTAGGAGATGGATCAAGAAAATCCAACTGATCAATAGTGACTATTTCTTCGCCATGATTAAGTACATCACACGAAAGAATGTTGACACCACAGCTTGCATGGCATAGACATAATCACGTCCAAGGAGCATATTGAAGTCCAAGGGGTCTTCTATCACCACAAAGTCAACTAAGATGGTCTTTCCACCCAAAGTAACAGGTGTTTGAGCAAGAATTCCCAAGACTATACAAGTTCTTATATCAAACGCCAGTAATTAACTAGCAGTCGACACAAGGCTGGGAGATTCCATGCCTCACCAAGCACAAGTAGACAAGATACTAACTAAGGCTCCTTCATCAACAATACAATGAGCAATCGTGTATGATTCAACTTTGACCTTTATTTTGAAAGGTGCATCAGAAGGAAGGCGTGGCTCAACTAGGCTATCCCAATCAAAGGAAGCAATCTGAGAGCGTAGTGGGGGTTGATCCGAAGTGAGTTCAGTGCCCCCTTGTTCAGTAAGTTTTGAACTGGCAGTGAAGAAAATGTGACTAGTAGGCACTTCACTCTCCAAAGGAAGAGTGGGATTGATCGACAATAGAACAGATTCAACCACTTCATGAAAGTCACTCTCCGAAGGGAGAGTGGGATTGACCAAAAGTGAGGTTGGTTCAATCACATCAGGATCACTCTCTAAAAGAAGAGTGGGATCAACCAAAGATGAGATTGGTTAGACTACTTGATCAACCAAAGGTTGAGTAGGTTGTTGACAAACTATAGGTTGTTCAGAAGAAGGAAATTCTTGAGTCTTGGACCACACTCTTCACACCTCTACAATAGCAGGACACTGGTGATTAAGGTGATCTCCCTCACATAACTTACAAGGGAACTTAAGTTTGCACTTTGAACGACCAGTTTTCTCAACGGTGTCAACATGACTAGCAGTGGATGAATCTTTTCTCTCAACATGACCTACAAAGGCTGAGAGTTTTCCCCCAACATGAACTACAGAGGCTGGGTGACTGGGTCCAACCTGACTAAGAGAGGCTGGTTGTTGAAAAACTTCATAATGTTCAAAAATGGGATGACCATGAAACCAAACTCTTCGCACCTCCACGATAGAATGGAATTTATAAGTAAGGTGTTCTCCCTCACAAATCTTATAAGGAAACTTGGGATTGTGTTTTGAGCGATTAGTCTTTTCAACAGTGTCAACATGATTCGCAGTGGCTGATAGATTGTCTTCAGCATGAACCACAGAGTCTGAGAGACTGCCCCCGGCATGACTCGCAGAGGCTAAAAGACTAGGTCCAACATGACTTGCAGAGATTGGATGGGAACCACCAGCATGAACAACAGAGGCTGAATGGTTAGGATCGACATGCTTTGTAGCAGTTGAGTGTGTGCCCCCAGCATGAACTATAGAGGCCGGGTGAATGGATCCAACATGACTTGCGGAGGTTGGATGTGGAGGTTCAAATTGAACATCAGAGGTTGAATGGGTTCCCTTAGTATGATTTACAGAGGCTGAGTGACTAGATCTGACATGACCTATAAAGGTTGGAAGGATCCCACTAGCATGATTAACAAAGGCTGGATGGTTAAGATCAACTTGACTTGCAGAGGTTGAGTGCTTAGATCTAACATGACCTGCAGAGGTTGGATAGGTGCCCCTAGCATGAACTTCAAAGGCTGGGTGGTGAGGTTCAACTTGACCTGTAGAGGTTGAATGGGTGCCCCCTTTCTTATGTTCCTTCTTCCTATTCCTCCTTCTTTTACTCCTTTTAGACTGTCGGTTACTAGTATCAGTACTTTCACCGCATGAGGTAGAAGGAGTAGAAGAATCAACTACAGGTGAAGGGGAAGTAGTGTTTTGATGCGCTTGATATAAGGAGCTTACTTGAGAAGTATTAAGAGAATTCAAGGTAGTTGGAGGGGAAAAAAACCACACCGGTATCCCTAGGGCGAATCCAGGTAGATTCAAGGTGGCCATCAATGGAACACCAACATTCCTTGTGAGAGGAATAGTACAAGGAGTTCCCAGCATGGGGATCTCTTGGTTGGTGTTCAAAGGGGTTTTAGCCATAGCTTCAAACAATAATATAATGCTTGACATTGATAGGAAACCAAAAGTGCAAAGCACACACTTGAAGGAAAACTAAGTACATACAAACCATAGAGCACTCACTAAAATTTTTAAATCCAAACAGATAAACAGGTATAAGATATGCTTTCCAGAAGAAAGCTGAGAGATGGTTACTTGGTGTCCCTATAGATGTTCTTAGGCACAAGTGGAGGAATCACTCATTGCCCTCCCACACCTTCTACTAGGGTTACCTTCCAAGCCTATCCAAGGTCAACCAGAAATAGCCTTCCGGTGTACCTGTGTATGAACCCTAGATGTCAAAGAGACTAAAGGCTACCTTAACTATATTGACAGTTTGGGGGGATAGTCACAAGCTTGGTTCATACGCATGGGAAGGGTAGCGAATCCTGAAACTCTATTTAAGACAGAATCCCCATATGCACAAAAACCTTGGTCTATGCTTCAACAAGGAATCAGAGGATTATCTCCTCAGTCCAAGCCTCCACGTGGCCTCGTGCTTAACTCCCATTTGAGAGGAGATTCCCAGATACAATCAACATAGAAAAGGGTTTACCTAGTGATTGGACAAATATGTTTGAAATTTAAACACTTGTGGAGAGTTGAAACTCCCTAATCCACAATTCTATCCTGAGCTAGTTGGTGTATGACCCTATAAAATAAAACTTACTAATAATTTTTAAATTATATCGTTTATTTTAAAAGGTTGTTTTTAGTCAGAGGGTAAATGGCATGAAACTTATGTGGTATTTTGACTCAAATTTCAAACAAAATGACTAAACAAAGAGAAATGAAATGCAAAAAGAAAAAACTATTCTCTTTCTTTTTTCAAATAGAAACTTGAAAGCCACAAAAGAACAATTTTTTTTTAATTTTTTTCAAAAACAATGATATGCCATGCAATCTAGACTACAAACCTAATCTACATGCATATAAAGAAAACATGTGTTTTTTATTTTTCTTTTATAAATGCAAAAGAAAAAACAGCTTATCAACTAGTGCAAGCAAGCAATGTAAGGAAAGAAAATAGGCAACTACTCTACACCCCACAAACAAACCCTAGGTTTCCCTAAAGTTGGATATAACCTCTCTTGAAAGGAAGGCTCACAAAAGTAAACAAGCCAACAAATTTGGAATGAAGAGACTGAGCAATAAGACTGACATAAACAAAGGTCAAGAAGTCCCAAGTATCAATCCAAACCTACAAACAGAGGCTGCTCAGTACCTTGTCCAACAAGGTCAAGCCAAAGAAGGAGGTGGGGAGGAAGGAAGCGAAAACAAGTTCAAAGACTTGAAAGAGACTTCCAATATAGACATAGAGCACCTAACAGAGATAAAACAACCTCTCAGGAGTCATGCACATGTAGAGGACCCTTGAAGACCCTATAAACAGCCCTCAAATCACCCAAAAAACCCTAAAAATGATGAAATAACACAAATTTAGGTCCATACACGGGTTTCCTTAAGGCAGGTCACTTATGACACATAGGTTGCAAGTAGTGCAAGTCATGTACACAACACATACACATGATTGTTTAGCCTAAAAGTCGCGTATGGATGACAAAAGGCACAAAAAGGATAAAAAACTGACCTAGGATGGCAAGAAAGGTGTTCCAACAAACTCAAAAGGTGTTCCTAACTTGTAAGAAGGACTTGAAACTTTACAAAAGGTGGAAATAAAGACAAAGAAACCCCAAACAAACAAGGCTCTCCCTAGTATGGTCGCCAGTTCTATTGTAAAGGAAAGTTTCCTATGGCTAGGGTTTAAGAGGCCACCAACGTATTGGGGTTGAAAGAGAGATGCACAATGTTCAAAAAGCATATATAAGCAAGTTCAGAGATTAGAATGGTTCATACCTTATCCAAATGAAGTTTGATCCAAGCAACCCTTCAATCCTCTTCTTGCTCCTCTTGCTCCTCTCCCTCCAAGAGATCTGCAAAACGAATTATACCTTCTTCAAACCAACATGACCACATATAAATTAATGATAATCAAAGAAACATGAAATAATGATCTGACTAACATCATCATATGATCATAAACAGAGATTCAATCACACATTGAACAATGATTTTGGAAGAAGAAGGACATCACATCTTTATTAATCTTGAAAACAAGTACAAGTATACCTTCTCTTCAAGTTTGGCACCTCACGAAACCTTGATCTAGTCCTGCTGCTTCTCTTCTCCAAGGAACTCAGCCTCCAAGCTGTGCAACACAAGGAGAATGCTTCTAGGGAAAAGGTGTGGGAAAAGAGAGCTCCAAATCCTCCAGCATAACAATGCAAAGATTCAAGTCTCCTCTCATGGACCTCCCTACCTCTATTTATATGCTTAATGAAGAGTTAGGGTCGAAGACAAAGTAGTTACAACTGAAGGAGTCAGTTGCATAACTACCCAAACTACCCGAATTACCCAAATTTCAAAATTCGTATTTTTTGACATTTTTTGGAGGCGTATGTGGGTATTATATATAGACAGTCACGTACGTATGCGGGTTTCCTTAAGGAAATTCGCGTACACATCAAGAACTCATTTTAAGGTTACTTGTGGGAATTTTCAGACTTTGGTGTCTTCTGGAAATTTTTAGCTAACAGAAATATATTTCCAATGATGTAGAGATGAGGTCAAATAGAGTTACAAAAATCAAGATATGGGTCCTCCAAGTTAGGTTTTTTTTAAGTGACTTTCTTGAAGTGTCGTCATGGAAGTGTCGACATGCGATGATAATATGGGAAAGTGGTCATAGGTAGAGATGTGTCATTTTGAGCTATAACAACCACCTCAATCCTCCATCTCTTGATAGCAAGTTCACAAGAAAAGGCAAGCTTGGGAAGAACACAAAGTGCTCCAAGGGACAAAGGGATGCAGACTGAAGTACAAGCAAGCTACGACAACAATGGACTATAGTTTTCTTTCTCATCAATCCCCCCCCCCCTTCAATGTATCCAAGGGGTTCCTTATATAGTACTCCAAAGGGGTAATGGAGGGTCAAATCAGAGTGATCTCGAGGGATATGGAAGGCCAAGAGACAAATGATTCAGACACACCTCAAGGAAAAATCCAAAAAAATTTGGACTTATGCACACATCCTAATGTACGCGGATTTAAGGTCAATATCCACGTATATACGTGAGAAAGGGATTAAAAGTCTCATACAACAAATAACATGTGTTTTTAGGGATGATATTGGAAACATCAAAGGTACAATATTGGTCCATGGGGTCCAAAGAATCAGTAGAGGGATAGAGAAGGCCATAAATGTGTGATCAACCATGTGTGGTAAAATCAGCTGTAACAGATGCCCCCTAATGTGTGAGGTCAGAGGGGTAACATGATGGCCGAAATACATTATAAATCCATCCCAGAAGTGGAGTGATGAAGAACCAGGTGGAAGAACCATCCTTCCATCAGTATAGTACAATAATCATTCTCTGCATATGACTACAAATACATATAGTAGTCCCAGATACATAAGAGTACAATCACCATGAATAGGCATGATACAAAATATGACATGCTGTGTACAATAAATAATAGATCAGAATCTCCATGATGAAGATATACAAAGGATCAAGATCTCCATAGAAAATGAAGATATACAATGGATTAGGATCTCCATAATGGCTGAAGATATCTGGCATACACTGGAATCAAGTCATAGGAGCTGAAATCTCATGAACACTGGCATGATCAAGGAGGTAGCTTATGTGGAATGCCACCAATTGAGAAAGTCTTCTACACAAACCGCTACGAGTACATGTCCTACTATGTGAATAGAGGTGTCGAGGTCGAACATAGTAGTCCATTGTCTGATTTCCAATCATTGATGTATACCGTTAACGGATGCAAGATCACCCACTGATAATGAAAATGGGAATCAAGGTACTAGAGTGCAATCTAACAAGTGTGAATAGATGTGTCAAGGTCAAACACTTGAAAGAATCCATTGATCAGGGGACATTGATGTATTCCTAAAATTGTTGATGGAAAGAGAACCTACCAATGATGATTGTAAGTCTTAAGGCACTCAAATGACTCTAGAATCCTATCCAGAATAAATGATCTGAAGTCAATGGGATGGAATCCATTGGAAGGAGGGCATTAAGGCATCCCCCATAAACCAACACGAGGTACTCAGAAACAATGTATAATGTGGAAGGACTCGAACAAGATGTGCACAAACCAGTAATAGTACCAGGAATGGTTGACATGCAAAGTCAAGACAACTGAGGAATGGCTGACTCTGGCTTCGAATTCCTTTGAACAAGAGAATAAAGGAAAATGGTGACTGGATGTAGGCAACATAGACTCGATATAAAAAATTGGGACATATCTACGACACAAGAGGCATCAATAGAGGCTCCATAGGGACTATAAGCTTAACGAGTTGGTGGAGATAAACTCAGATAAACGAGCACAGCTCCTAAATTCAAACTATTAACCCAACCAATGGATGTGACATATAGTGCTCTGTTTCAAGGCAACACGACTTGACTGCTGGCAAAGATACCATCTTTTCATGTCTGACTTTTTGGTTTTTTAATTTTTTTGGACTTTTTAGATATTTTGAAAAGATTGAAAAAGAATAAAAGTGCTTTATAGTTACAAATATTGGAGGATACAAGCGTCAAGGGACAAACAAACTAGTTCCAAGCAGCGAAACATACCTATTCTCAATGCAAGGAAACATTTGTAGGATAACAACACTCGGGGGAAAGTCTCCTCCCAGTAAAAAATAGGGAATCAAGCTACAAAAGATATGTGAAAAGGCTATGCTTGGCTAGACATAAGACAAAATTGGGCTATATGGCTTATAATCAAAGTCAGGGAAGCCAGTATAAGGCTCAATAAGGCAAGAAAAACTCATGATAATGTAATTACAACTTGACATATACAAGGGAGTCCCGGGGAAATGTCCAATATAAAGTTCAAGAGGAGTATGAAGATCTTTCTCAAGGACATGGCAGGACTAAAAGGGACTCATGAACCTACGAGAGGACTCACAACATGGGTACAAAATGAAAAAGGGAGCTAACTAGGACACCCATGTATAGGAAATCTCTACCATTCACATGGTACCAATCCTAAAAACAACATGAAGGTTCCGTGATACCATGGAATGGGTTTGTACCTAAGGTTACGATGGAACGGTCATAAGGAAATGCATAAGTGCAAGCGGATGTGATATCCTAACCTATATGCCAGTTTAGACATAATTCCTGTGATATGCATGAATGGGTCAAAACCTCAGAGGGAGTGTACAAAAACTGGACCCTATATGACAACCATATTAGTCCAAAACAACCCAAAATAGTCAGTAAAGAATCCAAACTATGGGATATAGGGAGGAATGATCATGGCAACTGCACCCAAAGGAAACAATGTGGTGAACGATGGGACATAAAAATGAATGTAAGGTGTATACCCAACGTTCATGCATACAATATCGCCCCCGTGAGGGTGACCATCGGAGTAAATAATGAGAAAAGGGAATCAACATCCTCCACAAATGGAGTAGAGGGAAGAATGTGACCACTCTCAAATCTATGAGCACGGTAAGGGGCTATGATGTCCCCAATCTCGACACTAGGGTCTGTACTAGGACCAAGGACGGGTGATAGGATACCAGGCATGCCGAAAATAAAAGGACCTAAACTCAAGAGAGCATAAAATATACTAAAATAACCGTGATCCCAAAGGCCAACTAGCGCACAAATAGCACACTCCTAAGAAAATATACAGCCAAAATACGAGCAAACCAAGGGGAGGATATGTGAACTCCCAAATGCAACAATTATGTCTCACCTAGGAGAGGCTTGAAACTCCCAGACACTACAAGTGGAGGTACGTAACCAATTATAGTGGCCCTCAGCTTCAACACATAACGTGACTGTGTTGTCCAACCTCTACCTGGCCAGGACACCTCCAGAATAAACTCTACAAGTACCCCCTGTGATATCTAGGTAAGGAAACTAAGGTCACCCCAATATAATCAATGCTCAGGCATACAATCACAGGTGGGATCAACCGTATAGGAAGGGTATAAAAGCCCAAAACTCTCGAAAGAGCCCCCAGATACAAATACAATCCTGGAAATATCTTCGGTTCTCACAAAAAGTGACCAAGGGTCATCCCAATCATAATCGTGGGCACTGCCTCGTGCTTAACTCCCATGTAAGAGGAGCGTCCTAAGAAACAATAATTATACCAAGGGTTTCACTCTCTCACTTGGACAGGAACCTGATTGTTTGTGTTTATTAGTCTTGGAGAATTGACTCACAATGAACTATTCCAAGACTCTAAATCCTAATCTTGTTTGTGAACCCTATAAAAGAAAAATGTGTACTTCATTTTAAATTATGCGTTGATTTTAATGGTTGTGATTACTGAAAGGGAAATGAATGTGCAACCAATGGTACTATGACTCAGCAGTGAAATAAATATGCACACCATAACAAACAATGCTAAGTACAATCTTTGTCAAATGAAAAACAGGGTATGGCACTGCATGAGATGCATAAAAATCATTCCTTCAATGTCAATGCAATCCTTCCTATATGAAATCCTAAATACAACTCTCATCCAAGAAATCCAATGCAAGCACCTCCTCAAATGCATATCTAAGATGCAACTAAGAGTGAAACTATTTTGTATTTTCAATATAAAAGAATGAAAATGCAATTAAAGTAATTTAAAACTCTCAGTCTCTACAAGAAGTATAAAACACAAGCCCAGCAAGACACCGAGAAAAAAAGCGCAATTCACTAATGAAAAAACAAAAAGATAAATGACTAAAACTAATTCAAAGAAAAATAAATGAAAAATAGGTCTCTGGTCACAAAAGAAGCAGTAAAAAGACACCATAAGAACCCAAGAATACCTATCCACACTCACAACCCACCCAACAAATTCCCACAACATCAAACTCAACCAAAAGGGAGGATGTGCATGACTGTTTAAAGAACAGATGCATATGTACGCGACTTTTGGCCAAAAACCTACATGTATATGCAGATTTTGGCAAGAAACCTGCATGTATATGCGACTTTTGGCCAAAAATCCACATATGTATGTGAATTTTGGCCAAAACCTGAGCATATAGAGAAGACAGTGGTAAAAAGAAGGCCAAGGGTCAAACCAATAAAGGGGAGTGTCAATGGATGAACATATTATAAAATGTGACACAGAAATGGTGAGAAACAGAGAGCAAGTCAATAATATCAAGCACATTATGTCCCCAAACCCCAAAGAAAAACAAGGAACGTCCCCAGCGGAGTCGCCAATTTTGGATGAGTGTGCGGGAAGTGAGGTATTTTCCTTTATGGATGATTTTTCTGGATATAATCAGATTCAAATTAAGCCCAAGGATCAACAGAGAAACCGCAGAAATCAATCTCTTCCCAATATGCAAGAGAAACAAAACATCTAACACTAAAGGATCTTCAATCATACCTTATTCAGGACGGTTGAAGTAGATCTCCTTGAGATTTTTCCAATCCCATTTGTGTTAGCAATTTGCTCTCAACAACATCAAACAAGACAAGCATGCTATATAATATGGTGTTAGATCTACTCTAGCATATATAATCAATAATGTATAAGCAATTAAACACATCCATGGATTCAATATTCTTTTAAATGCACATTATTGGACAGGAAAAGGCATTTCTATTAATAAAATCAGAGATTACACAAGTGACAACCTATGTCGGCACGTCTGCGAACCAGAGAAACTGACTCCTCCACCTGGGCCTCCACCACCTCAATCCTTTGTCTCTCTATAGAAAGCTCACAAGCAAAGGCAAGCTTGGGAAGAACACATAGTGCTCCAAAGGGACAAAGGGATGCAGACTCAAGTATAAGCAAGCTATGACAACAATGGACTATAGTTTTCTTGCTATTCAATTCCTCTTCTTCAATGTATCCAAGGGATTCCATATATAGTACTCCAAAGGAGTAATGGAGGGTCAAATCCGAGTGATCTCAAGGAATATGAAAGGATAATAGATAAATGATTCAGACACACCTCAAGGAAAACTCCAAAAATATTTTGACTTATGCACACATCTTGATGTATGGGGGTTTAAGGTCAATATCTGCGTATATATGCGAGAAAGGGATTAAAAGTCATGTACAACAAATAAAAGGTGTTTTTAGGGATGATCTTGGAAACATCAAAGGTACAATATTGGTCCATGGGGTCCAAAGAGTCTACAGAGGGACAGGGAAGGACACAAATGTGTGATCAACCATGTGTGGTAAAATCAATTGTAACAGATGCCCCCTAATGTGTGAGGCCATAGTGGTAACATGATGGCTGAAATACATTATAAATCCATCCTAGAAGTGGAGTGATGAAGAACCAGGTGGGAGAACCAACCATACATCAGTATAGTACAATAATCAATCTCTGCATATGACTGCAAATACATATAGCAGTCCTAGATACATAAGAGTACAATGGCCATGAATAGGCATGATATACAAAATGTGACATGTGTGGTCATTTCCGTGTACAATATATAATAGATCAGAATCTCCACGATGAATATATACAGAGGATCAAGATCTCCATATAAACTGAAGATATACAATGGATCAAGATCTCCATAATGGATGAAGATATCTGACATACATTGGAATCAAGCCACGAGAGTTGAAATCTCATGAACACTGGAATGATCAAGAAGGTAGCATATGTGGAATCCCACCAATCAGGAAAGTCTTCTACACAAACTGCTACGAGTACATGTCCTACTATTTGAATAGACGTGTCGAGGTCGAACATAGTAGCCCATTGTCTGATTACCGGTCATTGATGTATGCCGTTAACAGACGCGAGATCACCCACCGATAATGAAAATGGGAATCAAGGTACTAGAGTGCAATCTAACAAGTGTGAATAGATGTGTTGAGGTCGAACACTTGAAAGAATCCATCGATTAGGGGGCATTGATGCATTCCCAAAACTATCAATGGAGAGAGAACCTACCATTGATGACTGTAAGTCTCAAGGCACTCAAATGAATCTAGACTCCTATCCTAGAATAAATGATCTAAACTCGATGGGATGGAATCCATTAGAAGGAGGGAATTAAGGCACCCCCCATCAACCAACACGAGGTACTCATCAACGATGTATAATGTGGAAGGAGTCGAACAATATGTGCACGAACTACTAATAGCACCGGGAATGACTGACATGCAAAGTCAAGAAAACTGAGGAATGGATGACTCAGGCTTTACTTCCTTCAAACAAGAGCATAAAGCAAAATGGTGACTGAATGTAGGTAGCATAGACTCAATATACAAAACTAGGACATCTTTGCGACACAGGAGGCATCAACAGAGGCTCCATAGGGACTGGAAGCTCAACCAATCGGTGGAGATAAACTTAGAGAAACGAGTACAACTCCTAAAGTCAAACTATTATCCCAACCAATGGATATGATATACAATGCTATGTTCGAAGGAGACATGACTCGATTGCTGCCAAAGATAACATCTTTTCCTATCCGGATTTTTAGTTTTTTAATTTTTTTGGACTTTTTCAGATATTTTGAAAAGCTTGAAAAAGAATAAAAGTGCTTTAAAGTTACAAATCTAGGAGGAGACGAGTGTCAGGGGTCAAACAAGCTAGTTCCAAGCAACAGAACATACATATGCTCAATGCAAGGATAACATGTGTAGGATAATGACACTCGAGGGAAAGTCCCCTCCCAGTAAAAAATGGGCAGTCAAGCTACAAAATATATGTAAAAAGGCTCTGCTTGGCTAGACATGAGATAAGCTTGGGCTATATTGCTGATAATCAAAGTCAGGGAAGCCAATGTAAGGCTCAATAAGGCAAACAAAATTCATGATAATGCAATTACAACTTGACATATACAAGGGAGTCTCGGGAAAATTGCCAACATAGAGTTCAAGAGGAGTATGAAGCTCTTGCTCAAGGACATGGTGGGACTAAAAGGGACTCCCAAGCATAAGAGAGAACTCACAACATGGGTACCAAATGCAAAAGGGAGCTAACTAGGACACCCATGTATAGGAAATCTCTACCATTCACATAGTACCACTTCTAACAACAACATGAAGGTTCCATGATACCATGGAATGGGTTCATGCCTAAGGTTAAGATGGAAAGGTCATAACGAAATGCATAAGTGCAAGCAGATGTCATATCCTAACCTATGCCGGTTCAGACATAATACCTGTAATAGGCACAAACGAGTCAAAGACCTCAGAGAGAGTGTGAAAAACATGGACCCTACATGACAATAATATTAGTCCAAAACAACCCAAAATAGTCAATAAAGAGTCCAAACTATAGGCTACAAGGAGGATTGATCATGACAACTACATTCAAAGGAAACAATGCGGTGGACGATGGGACATAAGAAGGAAAGTAAGGTGAAGAACCAACGTTCACATATCCACTACTACCCTCGTGAGGGTGACCACTAGTATAAAGGCTGAGCGAAAGGAATAAAAATCCTCCACAAATGGAGTAGAGGATGGAATATGACCATTCCCAAATCCATACACAAGGTAAGGGGCTGTAGTGCCCCCAAGTCCAACACCAGGGTCAGCACTAGGACCAAGGATGGGTGACCGGATACGAGGCATGCCGGAAATAAAAGGATCTAAACTCAAGAGAGAATAAATATACTCAAGTAACCGCAATCCTAAAGGCCAACTAGTGCACAAAGAGCACACTCCTAAGAGAATCTACAGCCAAAATACAACCAAACCAAGGGGAGTGATCAACCATGTGTGGTAAAATCAGCTGTAACAACAAGAAATATACCAAAAAGTGACAAAAGGTAATATCAATAGAGAAAATAATCCGTAAAAATGACAACAAAATCAGGATCAACACTCCCCCAAACCAAAGAGATGCTAGGTCCCACTGAGAAAAACAAAGAAGAAGTTAGGAAGAAGGATGAGTTGCGGTAGAAGCTACCTTTGACTTAACAAAGGAAATGCGAGATTTGAATTTCAACTTCCTGACTCTTGCCTTCAGAAATTTGTGCCTCTCCTGAAGAGATTCACACGAAGCGATTATGGCCTTATTGATCTCTTCAATAGTCTTAACTTGAAGGTGTAGATCCGTGTTTTCCTAACGAAGATCAGCAATCATCTCGGCATATTTTTTTATTTTGTCTTGTTGACTGTGCTAATTCTTGGGTGATTCGATCTATTGTTTGTTGATCCAGAGTAAGTGGCTCTACAGGGAATTTGGAATATCGAGGAGGAATCAATTCTATGGATGGTGTTTCAGGGTCGATATAAAGGAATTGTTCCTCAGGAATCATGCCTTGGGCAGATGGAGAAGTGGGCTCAAGAGTAGAGGCTTTGAGCAACTCAGCTGAGATGCTAGCCATTGTAAACATGGGCAAGTCAGAAATAGGTTCATCCACCTCGACCACACTATCTAGATGATCGGACCGAGGGGTAGGATGAACGGTGGTCTGAATAAAATTTTCCTTCTTATTCTTGGTTCAAACTTGTGGAAGAGGTAGAAATTCAATGGCCACAGAGTCAACAAATTTGGGGGAATGAACATGCGGACTCGCTTCTAAAGTATCTTTGTCAATATGCATTACTTTACTTCTTTTATTTTCTTTTGGAGGGGTGTGACTGGGTTCATGGTCGCGAATGTGCCAAGGACTCTTTCGAGCATTTAAATAAGAGTTCAAGACCTTAAATAAAAAAAATTCCATGTCTGGTTCCTCTCCTTCAACTGATGCAGAATCAGGAGCTTTATAATAGTGTGGTGGTACAGACTACCCATAGGATTGACCATATTTTTCCTGACTTGGTTTGAAATATTTTCCAAGGTCTTAAGGAAATAGAATGGAAAATTAAGAAACCGTTGGCTGAAAAATGTGCCAATAATCAGAAATGGCAAGCTTTAAACACAGTGAACTTACCTTCTCAAGTTATGAGGTGAATGATAATGGACAAAGGATTAAGGTATTCTAGCTTGACCCATTCTTTGTGAAACCATTTCATACTTGCAACTAATAATTTCACTTGAGAGAGAAATCATGGGACACTGAGGAATAAAGAAATGTTTATGGCAATGGGCACCTTCCCTTGGGAGCTTGGTAGCGACTGCAATGGTCTTGTCGGTCACTACAAAGGTGAGGTAGCCATCCCTAGCCACCTTACCGTCAAACCCTTTTGTGAATAATAGTGAAATATCCTCATCATATCCCTATAAAATGTGCAGGAACGGGTTCCATCTTGCTCGAAAGAATATCTCCCGACATTCTTGGAATTCCGGAATCTGAAACAAGTCTTGGTAACTCTCAGGCTCGAGGTGATTAGGAATTGTTTAAGCAGGGGAATAAATGCAGGGGGGTTGCATAGAATACAAAGGAATGGTGTCTGGATGGCTCTACAAAAACCAAGGTAAGTAAAGACAAGGGTAAGGATCATGAGTTTAAAATGCAATTTGTTTAGGCGTCTAAAGGATCGTGAGATCATGGTTTCGCACACTTGAGAAATCACACTATGGTTTAGTACTTTGAATCGTGTGCCCTAATAATTATTTTGTATGGTTATGAATAATTCAACCATGTGCAAAGTAAACTTTCGACAGGTTGAATGAATTATTCATTACGGAATTCATAAAATGCATTTAAAAACCATAATGACTTTAATTAACATGATGATAGAACACCTAACAATTTCCATATATGACTTGATGAGAGGGTAAAGGTAATAATGGTTGAAAAGATCTTGAAATCATATCATATCAACATGGGGTTAAATGATTCATTGGATGAGGTCGAGGTGATTCCTAATGAAATCGTAATGTTTTTGTGAGCATAAGAATGAGACCTAATAGTCATGGGTATGGTTTAGTGTGTTAAACTCTTTGCCCATAATTAAAACTAAAATAGATTAACACCTTAACATATCTAATCATGTTGCTACAATGTTATGGTTTCATTCGGATGATCATTTGTAATTCCATTCAGACCAGCATTCGACCCTCCCTATGATCCTCCATATGGACCCTCTATATAAAAATGTGCTTTGCTGGATCTGACTGCTACTAATTATGTAGTAAATTTTCCTAGGCTTCCAACACACAAAAGAATGATGTAAACCATCTTTATTGAAGCTTAGTTGTGCTCTTCTTTATTCATCAAGGATTAAAGGAATCTTCTGCTACTTGAATTATCCTGAAAACATCTATAATTTTGTCAAATATAATTGAATCTTTTCATAAATAATCAGAAAGTAAAGATAGTTCTAACCTTCCCCCAAACCAAAAATATGGCATGTCCTCAAGCCATCAAAGAAAAACTGAGTTCCAAATAGTTTAACAAATAATTCTAAAATGTTGTTATTATTTTCATAATAAAAAGAAACACTAACTAGTAAATGGGGATGATTAAGATATGTACATTCATAAAAAAAATAACAGTTCTTAGGAAGACCATATGAATAATTATAGTATAAATGATGGGAAAAATGCCATAGGAAAAGCCAGTCTTCTTTGACTCATTTTAAAGATCTCTTGTCATTCGAAGAATATAGAGAAAGTTCGCCCAGGAGTTTGTGATATTGCCATAGTTATGGGTCCCATTTCTAGGATAATAATATCCTAGGTATTATTTGAATTAGATGACAGGGTCCAAGCCCAACTTACAGCCATTCTCTAATGATAGTATAAATAATTGGCCTAAATATGTATTGTATATACTCAGGTTTTTTTTTTCAGATGAGTCATGTGTATAGTAATGCATTAACCAGATCACCTTTACCTGATATTTCCCTGTTGCCAGTAGGCCTGTTCAGTACCCCAACGGGTTTATCTTGGTACCATGCAAGCATAGCCCCATTTCCAGCAAGCCCATTCAGTACCCTGACGGGTTTACTTGCATTTATCGAGCTTCCTTACTTAAGATGTTGCTTAGCATGGACCCTCTGCCAGCGAGCATGTTCAGTACCTCGATAGGTTTGCTTCCTATATTGATTTTAGATGTGGAATTCGGTTGGTATTAGAGCGTGTTAAGCCTGCTAAACACATAATTCAAATTTTTAGAGTGAACCTTATGAGTAACTTTATTTTTTATATAATAGCCTGCATTATAGATAATGTAAAAAGAGAATAACTTAAAGCTGTTCCTTGACCTCAGTCTATATTCTTCATAAAATATCAGTAATGTTCCCCACAAGTAGAAATTTCACTTATTCTTGGGTTACCTCCAAACAATGATTAAGAGACAAGTGTTGATAATGAGTATGGGATGGACTAGTAGCGCATAGGTGTAAGATAGAACTTTTAAAACCATGACAATTAGAGTAGGTCTTAAACAATTGTTGTAATGATAAATTAGAAATGTGCATGTCTGAATCAAACACCATAAAAGCATAAGGAATCATAGAATAAATTGGGTAGGAATGATATAAAGAACACTTTAATTTTCATTATAAATTTCATTTTTCAATAAAAGAGAAGGAGTTAGGATGTATTATGAGTTCTTAGAGAAATTCCCTTTCCAGGCAGTATTTCATGAGCTGATTATAGAGATAAGGTTCTTGTAATCAAATTGAAAAACCACTTGCTAGATGATTCAAATTTATTCCCAACAAAAACATATGTACGGAGGAAAAATTCATATAAAATTTATCAAAATTTAGGCAAAGGAAAAGAGTCTTCCTGTTTTATTTGACAAAATTCCATAAGCTAATTATAAAACTGAATTCCCTGTTTAAATGAAGTCAGCTTGTTAGAAATGACTTTTATTTATTTGAAAAAACAAAGATATATTTACATATATACATGAAGACAAGCCAAAATAATTTAAGACATTCTGCACAAAATCTTGTTTAGATAATGGTTGATGGTAAAGTCTAATTCTATGTCCATTTACGACAAAGGAAGTTTGTGAACCATCAATTGTATTAATTCCTACTAATCCATTATCGAAGGCTGTAACTACCTCATATGGACCCATCCAACAGGTAGTTAATTTTCCTTTGAAATTTTTATACCTTAAGTTGAATAGTAATGCCCAATCCCTTGTGTTAAACTGCTTTTGTTTAATAAATTTATCATGCCATTTTTTCTGTTGATTTTGTATTAACATTGTTCTTTGGAGTGCAACTTGTATAATCTCATCTAACTCATTAATCTTTAAAACTTGTTGTTTCTGTGCCTCTTCCAAATCCATTCCTAATTGTACAGCCATACAAAAAGTCTTAACTAGGAATTCAATAGGTAAAATGAATTGTTTCCCATATACTAGCTAATAGGGTGTATGTCTAGTAGTGTTTCTCCATGTTATTCTATAGGCCCACAAGGCCATTAGCCTGTGGGTGGTAAGGTGAGGAATTGCAATGTTGAATGCCATACTTCGTGGTAAGTTTTGTCATCAATATGGAAGTGAATTGAGAACCTTGGTCAGTGACAATTTCCCTAGGCACAAAAAAACCGAGTAAATATTTATTCATATATAAATTCTACCACATATTTCTTTGTGGCTCGAAACAAAGCTTTAGCTTCTACCCATTTGGTTACATAGTCCGTGCAAACCAGGATATGCTTCTTTTTGTGGGACATGGGAGAGATTGGTCCTACAAAATAAAGGGCCCATTTCGCAAAAGGTTCAATCATGACCTGAGGCTGTAAGGGGATCTCGTCAGATGATGTCAGTCTACACATTCTTTGGCAAATATCACATTGTTTAACATACATGGCAGCATCCTTAAAAATTCTTGACCAGTAGTACCCAAAATGGAACACTTTATATGATGTCCGCTTGTCAGAAAAGTGTCCTCCACATGGCCCATCATGGCATGCATGGAGGATTTCTGTCATCTCATCCTCTCGTGCACATTGTCTGATAATAATATCTGGGCGAGTACAAATGAGGTCATTATCAACCCAAGAGTAGTTAGAACTCTGGACAAAAATTTGATGTTTCTTGTGTGAGGACAAGTGGTTTGGTAACTTCCCAGTTGCTAAATAGTTACCGATGTTTGCAAACCAAGGAGTTTGAACAAACACAGCAAATAAATGTTCATCGGGGAATGTATCATCAACGGGTTTAGCACCATCATCATGTTGGATGATAGAGAGGAAATCTGCTATTAAATTCTCTCTACCAGGTCGATCAACGAGGGTGATGTTAAAATCTTGTAATAGAAGAAGCCATCGGGTCACTCTACCATTGGTAATTGGTTTATTCATTAAGAATATAATGGAAAAGTGGTCCGTATGCACAAAAAATTCATACCTGTAATGTAATGGTGAAATTTGGTGATAGCATAGACTACTACCAAAAATTCTTTTTAGTAACAGTGTAATTTAGTTCGGCAGGAGTCAATTTTTTTCTAACAAAGTAGATGGCATAAGATGCTTAACCTTATTTTTGACCTAGGACTCCTCCTGTGGCCATATTGTTAGAATAATCAACCCATAGTTACCTACATTAGACATCAATTTAATTATTTTTGTCTTATTACCTAGTTTCCTAGATTCCATTCTATGCTAGTTGCCTTATACATGTCCTAGAAGTCAACACATGCTAAAATTGAGTCATGGAGCACTTGGGAAACATCTTGGAAACCCAATTTAGCATGTCTACTTATTCCAGATTCTCTAAAGTGTATATCTACTTTTTCTGAAAAGTTGCCTTGTTTTTATTTCTGATTGAAGGCAAAAGGAAAAGCTAGACTAGGTGTAGTTGACTTGTTTTTTCCCTGCATCCTCCTCCCTCCTTTTCTCCAAATAAAAGCATGTATGAGTTGTATTTCCATCCCTCTTTATCTTTCCCACTTGACTTAGCAAATTCGTGAGCGTCTACTTAGATTTGGAAATTGCTTTATGCACCTATGGGGGATTTGACTAGATTTGGTAAGCTTGCTTTTTGACTATTTTGAATGGAATATTTATGCATTATATTATATTATGTAATTATATATTATAGCAGCCTATTACTTCAAAAGGTTGGATATTTTACACTTACTCAATACAGATTAGCGTTATGCTCCAATTTCAGTCTCCTTTGGTGTTAATTTTGCATGTTTGATTAGCAATTTTGTGAGTGTAATTGTTCTATCTCTTGGGATAAATTTGCACATGGTATCAGAGCCCTTTGTATATTGATTTCTCTCCTTCCAAATTGTTATTGCAGGTTCGATATCATTGACTGGGAGCGCATTCTGCTGACTGGAGGGCACTGTTTTTGAGCTATGGATCAATCTCAGAAGATCATCTTGACTCCATTCAATTTCTTTGAGTGGAAAGCTGAGATGGAGATATTGTTGAGAGAGAAAGGTCTCTATAGTATGACTATGGAAACTAAGGCAGAGCCCAATGCAGCTACAGAGAAAATTAAATGGCACAACAGGAGGGATGAGGCCTATGGTCTTTTGTGTTTGAGCATCTCAAGAGACCTCCTCTTCCATCTTGATGGATTGAAATCACCTAATGAAGTGTGGGAAAATATAGAATATATTTTTGGAAAGACAAATGAGATGAGAGGACATCAAATCAAGAATGAGCTGGTCTCCTTGAGTCCCAGTAGGTTCGAATCATTGCAACTATACTTTTCCAAGTTTAAGGCCCTTGTTTTGCAGTTGAAATAGTGTGGGATCGAAAAGAAGGAAGAGAAAATAGTCTCAGCCATACTCTCTAAGCTTGGTCCTAACTATTTAGTCTTTGTTTTGACCTTCCATGCCACCAAGTTGACAGCTCAAGCCTGGAAGATGCCTAAGCTTGCATAGTTCATGGAATCCCTCACACAGGAGCAAGATAAGTTGGTGATGATGGGCACCATCAAACCTTCCAAAGACCAAGATTTGGTTGCTGGAGATTCAAGGGTGGATTCAAAAAGCAAGAAAAAAGCTAAAAATCCAACTGAGCAAAAGAGAGACAAGTCTAAGTCTCAAAAGGAGCCCCGAGGTTCCAAGAATAACTCCTAGAAGAAGAAGAACAAAGGAGAAATGAGCAAGTGCGCATATTGCAGTAAGGGATATCATCTTGAGAGCTCATGTATGAAGAAGCAAATTGACATCTTGACCCAAATCCTGGAGAAGAATAACATCTCCCTTCCTGATTACTCAAAGAATAAGGTAGGAGGATCAAATTCAAAAGACAGAGAGAGAGTATTAGCCTTGGTTGTTGGCCCATCAAGCTCACCTAGCTTCATCATAGATTCTGGAGCTTCTAGACACATGGTTTTGACAAAAGAGACATTGTCCTCTCTTGACATGTCGAAAGGACCACCAATAGTTTTGGAAGATGAATCTCTCACTAACAGTTCGGGGAAGGGTAGGATTGATCTTGACCATGGTAGTTTCAATAATGTATTGTATGTTCCAGTTCTTGCCTCTAATCTCTTGACAGTGTATCAAATGACTCATATTGGGTATCCAAAGAAGGTCATATTCTCAAACCCCTCTGCTCTTCATATTCATGCTAATGAAGCAAGCAAGCTTTGGCATGAAAGATTTGGCCATATTAACTATAAGTATCTTTTTGATTTGAGTGAAAAATATATGGTCATAGCGTTACCAAAGATCAAGTTTCTAAGGGAGTCTGTCAAGGTTGTATCCTAGGAAAACACCTAGAGCACAAGTATGA
This sequence comes from Pseudotsuga menziesii, assembly GCA_001517045.1. Taxonomy (NCBI): domain Eukaryota; kingdom Viridiplantae; phylum Streptophyta; class Pinopsida; order Pinales; family Pinaceae; genus Pseudotsuga; species Pseudotsuga menziesii. The sequence goes on from LPNX011064700.1 coordinate 97,851, forward strand.
GAAATCTATTCATGAGAGGACCTCTGCACCTCTTGAGCTCATCCACAGTGACATTGCTGGTCCATTCCCTCATATGTCCATGAGTCAAGCCAAATATGCACTGACCTTCATAGATTACTTTTCGAGGTATTGTTGGGTTCACTTCCTAAAGCATAATTCTAAAGTTTTTGACCTCTTAAGAGTCTTTAGAGCCTTGGTTGAAAACCAATCTAGGAGGAAACTCAAGATCCTCAGATATAACAATGGTGGTCAGTATGTCAAGCATGAGTTCATTTAGTATTGTAAATATGCAGCATGCATTCGATCCCTTACACACCACAACAAAATGGTGTTGTTGAGAGAAAGAATAGTTCACTGAAGGAGATGGCAACCTGCATGATGGAGGCTAAGCCTTTGCCACCAATTTTTTGAGTTGAGGCTATAAAATGTGCATACTACATCTAGAATAGGGTTCCTCATAAGTAGCTTAATGGTATGACTCCTTTTGAAGCTTGGAGTGGGCACAAGCTAGACGTGACCCATTTCATGATTTTTGGCTCAAAGGCTTGGGATAGAATTCCAACTATAAAGAGAAAGGCTTTGAAACCCCAAAGCCAAGAGTGTCTATTTGTTGGGTATTTTGAAGATTCAAAAGGGTACAAGCTGATCAACTTGAGCACTAACAAAGCTTTCTTTGAAAGAAGTGTTCAGTTCCAAGTGGAGAGACTAGTGAGTTTTCTGATTCTGATATTTCTGATAATTATGATTTGATTACAGATACTAATAGTCCTACAAGACAAAAATGGGCAGCAAATACCATTCATGCAACTGGGGAACTAGATGGAAATCCTAATGACACTAGGAGGACTAGATATCAATTTGAGAGTTCCCTTTGTGTGTAAGATCCTCTATTTGTTGAGAAGTGCTATCTGATGGTTGAATCAGATCCAAAGAAATATGAAGATGCAGCACATGATCCAATATGGCAAACAACCATTAAAAAAGAATCCAGCTTGCTCCAGAAGAGCAACACTTGGGAACTGGTTGATCTTCCCCCAGGGAGGAAGCTAGTTCAATGTAAGTGGGTTTTCAAGACTAAGTTTGCTGCTGATGGTTCACCTTTGAAATATAAGGCAATATTGGTAGCCAAGGGCTACTCACAAGTACATGGTGTTGACTACAATGAAACCTTTGCACCAGTGGAAAACATGGACTCCATAAGGCTAGCTCTAGCCATTGTAGCTTCGAAGCAGTGGGAGGTACATCACATGGATGTGAAGTGTGCTTTCCTAAATGGAGATCTCATTGAAGATATTTACATGCAACAACTTGAAGGGTTTGTTTCTAATATATCTTTAGTGTGCAGGTTAAAGAAATCATTGTATGGGCTCAAGCAAGCCCCCAGGGCTTGGGATGCAAAGATTGATGGCTTTTTGCTATCACTAAGTTTTGTTCGATGCAAGTCTGATCCTAATGTCTATTTGAAGATGATTCATGGTTCTTTGATGATTATTTTCTTGTATGTGGATGACCTACTGATTACAGGAATTTCAAAGAAAGAGATTGCCTCCTTGAAGGATGCAATGAACCATGCATTTTCTATGACAGTTTTGGGATTATTGAGCCAATTCTTGGGCCTCAAAACTGCTCAATCCCAATATGGAATCAAAGTACATCAGTCCAAGTATGATCTAGTTTTTCTCAACAATTTCAACATGAAATATTGCAAGCCAAGCAAGACTACCTTCCTTTCAGGAGTTAAGCTTGAAGAAGCAGGTTCTTCTCTTATGGTGGTAAATAATACATTGTATTGGAAATTGATTCGGTGTTTGCTTTATCTTAGACACACTCAACCTGATTTATCTTATGCAGTTAGTGTGGCTTTGAGGTACATGGATCAGCCTCATGAGATCCACTGGAGGGCAGCCAAAAGGATCCCAAACTTTGTTCAAGGAACAAGAACACATGGGATCTTCTACAAAGAAAAAGATGATATTGATTTGATTGGGTTTACTAATAGTGATTGGGTAGGTGACAACCTATATCAAAAGTCTACATCAGGATATGTTTTTATTCTTGCAGAAGGGCCAATCAACTGGTCAAGCAAGAAGTAGAGTGCCATAGCACTCTCATCTACAGAAGCAGAGTATAGAGGAGTGTAAATGCAGCAACTCAATGTTTGTGGTTGCAGGGGATACTTGGAGAATATGGCTTCGAATCATAGTTTTCAACTATTATCTACTGTGATAATTAGAGCACCATTCGAATTTGTAATGATCCAGTTCAGAGACAGCGAACCAAGCACATTGAGATCCATATGCACTACATCAATCAGCTTGTGCATGATGGTACCATTGATCTACTCTTCTGTGCATCTTCAGAACAAGTAGCAGACATCTTCACCTATCTCAAATCACTGCTGAGGATTTTTGATCATTTTATGAAGCATGATTGATGACAATATTTTCAAATTTCATTTTTCATGTCCATGTTTAAGGGAGGATTTTCCCATTGGGTTTTTGCCTCTTTCCTTGGTTGTATGGACGAGCAGTATGTAAAGGGTGACTAAGCCTTGTTGCTAGGACCTATATTTTTCTGATATTTACTCATAAAGTCAGGCTTAAGGGGAGGTGTTAGAATAATCAACCCATAGTTACCTACATTAGATGTGACGTCCTCGACCCTCCGACCGGCGAAGAGGATGCTACCCACACCACACCAACGGGCGAACAGCCCCATGAACACGAACAGACATCAATGCTAAAATTAAAACAAGCTTAATATAATGCATACTATGATGCATAACCCATCATACAAGGATGCATAGTTACTCAACATACAGCAGAAGCTAACGTATACATTCCAGCATCAACATGTTCATCATTCTTCATAAAACAATAGATATAATTGCAGAGATGAAATAGTCATGAGTACTTATCTTTTAATGAATAACTCTCCCACAACTAGCTACGTCGCTGCAACGTTCCACCAAACCATAGGCCAGCGTGCTCATCAATCTCTCAGCAACACTACCACCCCCAAGCCGGGCATGATTCCTCAAGGACTAAGGGTCAATGCAGGCTTACACATAGCCAAAGTTTTCCAATCAGCCAAACCCACACAATAGGGTCCTACCAAGTCATCAAGGAGATCGGATAGGATAAATGCCAAGCTGGTGGCCTCAACACCAGTCTTCTCATGCATACACAGCCTCTAATCCCACTCTCAACAGTCCGAATACCAACCACTGCATACCGCAACAAAACAATCCCTTCACAACTCTGTGATGACAACCGGATGACACTCCCAACAGAGGTGAAACACAGCTCAAGCCACAAGAAAACTCTTAGTTGGTCTTGGCCCTAGCGTGTCCAAAACAACTCAGCACAACACCCAAAAGACGTCCACAACCTTAGCATCCAAGAAGCAACCAAAAACCAGGGCAAATCGACAGCCACAACGCATAATGAAAACGATGGCAACTTCACATAGTCCCAACATAGGGGAATAACTCTCAGCATAGACATGGGAAAAATCAGCCAACGGATGTGGAAATTAGCAGTCCTCTAACATCCAAGAACCCACACACACAACTCCTTAATGCAGACGCTGAAGAAAGTTACACCGAGAGAAAAATGGGGAAGAACAACTTTCAACCTGTGCGCAAGGGGAAAACATAGTCCAAAAATGGAAGAAGGAAACACATGCACAGTCTGAAATGGAAGAAGGAAATCAAACTCTCCATAGCATCTAAAAATAATGGAAGAACGACAGCAACCCAAAACGTGGGTGAAACCAACAGCAAGCCCGAATCATGGGTTAAACCAACAGCAAGGTAGAATCGTGGCTGAAAAAACACAGCTATTCACCTAGGCAGCAGAAATCGTTCCCTTGAGGCCACTCTTCCAGCTCGCTACATGCACAAAACCAAAGGAGAACCCCGACTGGTGCATGAGGAAAAACAGAACGTCTCTCTGTGTGAGGATCCGAATTCCCCAGACCACACTCGTGAAGGTGAAGACCAGGTGTGAGGATGAGCAGACAACAACAAGAATGCCTTAGCAGTGCAGGGAGTGGAGAGTGAATGGAAGGTCGCTCCTCTGCCCCAGCGACGTGAAGAGGAAGAATCCGTTGGTGGAGTGGGCACGTGGGCAAGGACTGACAGTCCTACCACACCCACCACTACTCAGCCATAACTTCCTCAACTACTTCCATCAAAACATTAAAGAGGTTGGATGAGACAAGGGAAGATGGCAAATCAAACAAGGCTTTTCCCCCCCATAGACCAAGGTTTGACATCCCCCACACCGTTATCCTTTGGAATCATGCCCTTTTCATTCAAAGTTGCACCGTTGTAGCTGGTTGTGGTTTATTTTATTTGATGTGTGTATTTACATGATGCCAAACTATAATGTGCCAAATAGCACGATATACCATCGGCAACTATCCCCATTGCCGAAACATACAAAACCAAATCGATGGTGGGGATTTTGCCTTTAGCACCTCACCACGATTAATTAAAATATATACATCATGCAAATGGGGTCAAAAACGAGGTGTTACATTCCCCTCCCCCTTGGAATAACACCATCCTTGGTGTTCCAATACATAGGAATACATATACAATATATATACAATTGCACATCAAAATTTCAAAATTTTTGCAGATCTATCCCACATTCAATTATTCACTTTGAACATTCAGGACCAAGCCCCTCGGCTTCCATGAACTTCTCCTGCTGGTTCTCAGTTCTCAGCTTATCCCAAATCCTAGGAACTTTGCAACTGTTGCCCTCATCATGCTCCCTCATTGGGAAGTCCCGGCGTAAATGATGTCCTCCGCATTCCCAGCATTTCACTGGCTACTTCATCTTTTCCTGCTCAATTTCCTTTGAGTCTTCATGCCTGGGCTGTTTCTTATTGGGTCGCTTGGACAAATGTCCCACCACTAATCCACCTTCCTTTCCTTTGCCGATTGCTCCACGAAGGCTTTTCACCTCCCTTTGCAAACCAATAGTGTCTTGCAAAATCTGGTGGTTCATTTCATTCTGCCTTTTCTGTATCTTGAGCATCTCCCCAAGATTTTTTTGGGTCTTGGCAATCATTTGAAGGAGACTTCCAGCCAAGTCCAACAACCTTTGATCTGCTGCCATGATCAATGTGCACCACCGGGTTTCACTTTTCTCACCTGTGAAACGCACCATTGAAATTCTGTCAGACCAAGCATAATATAAACATTAAAATCAGTTAGTTAATTACCCAATTGGCATGACAGTCCAAGCCTCATCAAGGATACTTTCATATTTTTCATGCCTTCCCAACAGGCACACGAGCTCATTCATGTCCATTCTTGGGCAGGGATTTAACTATTCCAGCATTCATAATTTACTTTCAGCAAATACACACATTCCATTTTCAGTCATACATGCATTCAACAATCTTTTGTTTTTCACAATGCATAAATATATATATAATTAAAAGGGAAAGAGAGAGCAGCAAGATTTTTTCCCTCTTTGTTTTGTTCCATCCTGGAACCCACACCACCGCTGTGGATTTTCATTCTCTCAGCCTCTTTCACTTCACCGTGAATGCTGGACCAATCCCTCTTGGTCATGACACTTAGTGTCTCGGGTCTATTCCAGACCTCTAAACCATGGAGTCTCTCCACATGGTTTGTCTCGGCTGCTAGGACCTCCACAGTCTTACTAGCACCTTTTTCATTACCGCTCATTCCAAGCTCTCTAGGACAGTCACATGTCCACATGCACCCCTAGGATGCTCTCATAGTCCTCGCTCCCAGCGATACCTATATACAAACATTGAATAGATTCACATGTTTAGTTTATTCTCATCGGTTTTATCTCTAGAACAAGATTTTAAAACATCATAACCAAATCATATACACATGTATATTCATAAGCAAAATAATCCAATACTTATCTGTATTGTGCATTTCCTCGTTGGTCCACAGGATCCTGCTTCGCTTTGCAAGCCTTGGGATCACCTATGGACTTGGATGTTAGGTCAGCACGTCGGCTACTCCACAACATCAAATAATTAATGTCCAGCCAGTACACCCTCATGTTGACTGGTCTTGGATCTTTACCACGACCATTTCTAGGTCTAGGATCTACTATGGATCCTTAGGCATATAACAGCCCAACATACACTTATATCAACAATAACCCTTACTCCACAACCCCTCACAACAACCATTTACCTTTTACCTTTAGGGTGCAACACCCAACTGCATCTATTTAGCCTGTCAACACAGCAACATAAGCGTTATTGCTCTAAAACTATAATCATATTTCATATCATTCACTACTAAGTATTGAGACCCCAGGAGTGCGTCCACTCCCTAGGGTGTAGTCAATATTGAAAACCCTTTCATGATCCGACATCGGAAAAGTGTGCACTCTTTTTCGGTGTTAGCCATGTAAGCCCTATTCATACTCAAGCAATCGGTCATCATGGAAATAAAATCAAAACATGTTCTGCATATGGAATTTTAATAATTGGCATGCATATTATTAGCAAGGGTCACATAACACTTATCCATTTGTCGACGCAGTATTCCTTTGTTAAGGAGGAATGGGGGCTCCCTTCTCCGAGTTGACAGTCCCTCGGTTAGCCATCCCAACTCCTTTTTACAGTTCATATCCACACAGGTCTTACCGACATATTCTATACCATCTCACTCATGTTGCTTACCAAACATGCAGTGCAGATGAGACACTTCCAAAATGTCCAATGGAGTTTCACCCGGAACCCATTCCCAGAATAAGGGAAAACCTCCCCATGAAGTTTGGCTCTTGTAGGCTATAATACATGATATTCCTGCAGTGTGTACCCCTGGCACATTCATCAAATAGCCAAATAGTCAATCATTATCTGATAATACAATCCAAATTGATTGTTCCATAACCAAGCAATGACATTAGTAATCAAATTCAATAGGAATTTGCAATTCTGTCTACTACAGAAATTAGTTTGCTTAGCAATGAGGTGATCCACATTTGTGGGTCTCTTGTAAGTAGCACTACTATGCCCATTATAATTTTATGCTTACTATCATAATATGAATACCCACTTACAATACGTCCTCCTAACACAATCTTATGCAAGCCAACAGTGATTAGTAGTCGTCAGCAATTTCTTAAATCCGAAATTCACAATTCAAATTTAACAACCCATTATGCATACCAACTATTTTCACAGCTATGAGACTCTTCTCATAAGGTTTGGCTCTTTCACATGGTAGATTCCGGCATTTGTCATGGTCTTACTCTCATTTCCATGCTCTAAATAATCTACCTGAAACCTGAGCTTCAATCAACCAAAAAATTGGTAAGTCTGGATGCATATAACCTTATCATTACTACAACCATCATTGAAGCATTTTCAGAATTTATAAAATTCAAATACTTCCAGCTATTAGTCACATCAATATTACCACAACTCATTTACTTCATGCAATCATTATCATACTAACATTTGCAAGGTATAGTCACATCATTCATGCAATTAAATGAAATGTTTAGATACTCCTTACTTCACAAGTGTATCATTTGTACCACCTTACTCTTCCATAGAGCATTTCTGGCAGCCAACTGATCATGACTATCCTCTTTATGCACTTACTATCCTATATTCATAACAGCTTTTGAAATGGTTCCTGAATTGTCATCAATTCATCATTTCAGCCATTAGTTATTCATAACATCACATGCACTCATCTCAATGCATTCATGCAATACATCACAACATTTGCACCTATACTTATGCAATCAGTCACTCACACCCTTCATATGCATCCATTCAATGCATAACTACAAGATTCATAAAATCTTTTTAATGCATATCCACTCAATGCTACCTTGCATTGATTTAGGAATACTATGCATTCAAACATACCATGCATGGCCTAACCATGACTACTTCATATAGGATGCATTACTATAATCAAGATCATCATTACTTACTTTCCTTGGGCTACTAAGCTCAATCAATATATATAGGCATGGCACCTTTCTATATTCAAATATCCACATGGTATGAGGTCTCTTACCTTTACCATTCCATGGAATTTGTCATAATCAAATTCTTACCTTCATGGGTCCTACTTACACCCTTGGCATTACTAGTTTGGTCGGTATCTCGCAGAGGGTTGCAGACCTTGCTCACCAACTTTTGATTATGGACTGGTTTCCTTATCCCTTTCTTCATAGGGTTTCTCGTCACATTCATCGGCATCAACAACATACTCAACCATGTCCAGGTTGTCGTTGGTTTTTCCACTAATGCCAACACCAATGCAATAGTTATCATTAGTGGCTCATTATAAATATATAATTTTCAATATTCTTACCAACATGTAATATCCTATGCATGCAATACATATCCTCATACATTTCAAGTATAAAACTTAGGAATGTAGTTATAATCAGCAAGATAGGGTTTATGGAAACTTCCCTTTCCAAGTCCCACATCCTCGCATGGAACTCCTCTTCCACACAACAGCTAGTTAGCCTTCATAGTCCTTGCTACCTCTGGGCATGCAAATTTCCATATTTGTCCATTTGATAGCAGCGGCCGTCATTAGCACTTTGCTACTCCATGCTCAGATTCTAGTGACTTTCCCTTGTTCCCTACTAGATAAGCTTTCCAACGCCTATCCACATGCTTCATTCTGACCTCGGGTGTGAAAACCACACCACTTCTAAAAATGAAGATTTTCACCAAATCTCGGCATTTTACACACAACTACATTTTGGACTGGGTGCCAACTTCAACCACCTGTAAACCCCACTGAAAAACTGCTGAAAAATCTTGTTGAAAGACAGTCGAAATCTGCTGGAAAATCCCACTTGAAAATCCCAAAATTTCCTCTGCAGAATCGGCTCTCATTTCCACTATTGATCTGACGTTTCGGCAATCGAAACAACTAACTTCTCCGCTGCTCATTGGCTGTTGAAACAACTAGCTTCTTCCGCTGTATAGGCGGTCGAAACAACTAGCTTCTTCCGATGTATCGACGGTCGAAACAACTAGCTTCTTCTGTTGTATCGGTAGTCGAAACAACTAGCTTCTTCCATTGTTGATCGGCTGTCGAAACAACTAAATTTTTCCGTTGTATCGGCGGTCGAAACAACCAGCTTCTTCCGCTGTTCATCGGTTGTCGAAACAACTAAATTTTTTCAACGTATCGGCGGTCAAAACAACTAGCTTCTTCCGCTATTCATCGGTTGTCGAAACAAATAAATTTTTTCGACGTTTCGGGCTGATCCTCCTCTGGCTTCCGACGTATCGGCAAATTGATCCTCTATTTTTCTCCGGCGTGTTGGCGGTCCAATATTCTAAAGTTTTTCGATGTTTTCTATACTTAGAAAAAATTTCAGAAATCTTTCTTCTTCCTCCTACCGCCGCATCGGCAACCTCATCTTCTATTTTCTGCTGACATCTCAGCAGCCTTCAAGAGATCCCCGCCGCAACTGCGGCTCTTCCTTACACTATCCTTCGCCGACAGCCAACTCTTCGACTCCCTTCACGTTTTCTCCTCCAACGTTATCGAAAGTCCTTCCGACTAACTGAGCCGACGTATCGGCTGGCTTCAGCTAACGCCTTTCGATGATCTCAACACTTTCTGCCGCCGCTTGATATTTTGTCGGTGAAATAGTTCCATCAGCAGCTTCAACGGTGAAACATGATATTCGATCTTCTTCCGATCGGTGGCACAACCTGATCGGCATCGACAGTCTTTTCTCGTCGGCAGGCTAGTGCTCTTGGCTTTCATAATGGCGGGCGCATGAGCACTATCTTCTTCTGATAGCCGTTGTTTTCATTACTTAAATTTTTTTTTTTTAAACTTTATTTCTTTACGGTGTCGGCGGTCGGAGGCCTTATCCGTCGGACGCGTAGTCCTTTAGCCGTCTGCAACGGTGGGCGCTCGATCAACTATTTTCCGTCGACAGACGTCAAATCAGTTAGAGAATTTTCTGCGATTTTTCTTCCGACTGTGCCCCATCAGGCATGCTTCTGCCTAGCTCTTCCACTACATCGAAAGTCTTTCCCACTAACTCTTCTGCTACATTGGAATTCTTTCCCACTAACTCTTTCGCTACATCGGAAGTCTTTCCCACTAACTCTTCTGATGATCCGACAGTTCAAACACATACGAAATTTTTTTGAAAATTCCTTCTGACCGTCCCTCTTCGGGTGGACTTCCGCCTAGGCTATCCAATGCATCGGAGGAGCTTCTGGCTAAGTCCTTCGATGTATCGGGTGGGCTTTAGCCTAAGTCATCCGATGATTTCCATACTTAGGAAATTTCTGAAATTTTCCTGTCATAAACTTCTGATTTCTGCTGGGAAGAAGGTAATCATGCCTCTATCACTACATCTTGGTGGTCCATTCAGGCCCATGCTGCAACATGAGCTCTGATACCACTCTGTGGTGTCCTTGACCCTCTGACCGGCGAAGAGGACGCTACCGACATCATGCATACGAGCGAATAGCCCCATGAACATGAACAGACATCAATGCTGAAATTAAAACAAGCTTGACAGAATGCATACTAAGATGCATAACCCATCATACATGGATACATAGTTACTCAACATACAGCGGAAGCTAACATATACATTCCAGCATCAACATGTTCATCATTCTTCATAAAACAATAGATATAATTGCAGAGATGAAATAGTTATGAGTACTTATCTTTTAATGAAGAACTCTCCCGAAAACAGCTACGTCGTTGCAACGTTCCACCCAACCATAGGCCAGCGTGCTCATCAATCTCTCAGCAACACTGCCACCCCCGAGCTGGGCATGATTCCTCAAGGACTAAGGGTCAATGCAGGCTTACACATAGCCAAGGTTTGCCAATCAGCCAAACCCACACAACAGGGTCCTACCAAGTCATCAAGGAGCTCGGATAGGCTAAATGCCAAGCTGGTGGCCTCAACACATGTCTTCTCATGCATACACAGCCTCTAATCCCACTCTCAACAGTCCGAAGACCAACCACTGCATACTGCAGCAAAACAATCCCTTCACAGCTCTGTGAAGACAAATGGATGACTCTCCCAATAAAGGTGAAACACAACTCAAGCCACAAGACAACTCAGAGTTGTTATTGGCCCTAGCGTGGCCAAAAAAACTCAGCACAACACCCAAAAGACGTCCACAGCCTTAGCATCCAAGAAGCAACCCAAAACCAAGGCAAATAGACAGCCACAACGCACAATGAAAACGATGGCAACTTCACACAGTCCCAACATAGGGGAAGAACTCTCAGCATAGACATGGGAAAACTCAGCCAACGGATGTGGAAATTAGCAGTCCTCCAACATCCAAGAACCCACACACACAACTCCTTAATGTAGACATTAAAGAAAGTTACACCGACAGAAAAATGGGGAAGAACAAATTTCAACCTGTGCGCAAGGGGAAAACAGAGTCCAAAAATGGAAGAAGGAAACACATGCACAGTCTGAAATGGAAGAAGGAAATCAGACTCTCCACAGCATCTAAAAATTGTGGAAGAACGACAGCAACCCAAAACATGGGTGAAACCAACAGCAAGCCTGAATCATAGGTTAAACCAACAGCAAGGCAGAATCGTGGCTGAAAAACCATAGCTATTTACCTAGACAACAGAAATCGTGCCCTTGAGGCCGCTCTTCCAGCTCACTGCATGCACAAAACCAAAGGAGAACCCCGACTGGTGCATGAGGAAAAACAGAACGTCTCTCTGTGTGAGGATCTGAATTCCCCAGGCCACACTCGTGAAGGTGAAGACCAGGCGTGAGGATGACATACAACAGCGAGAATGCCTTAGCAGTGGAGGGAATGGAGAGTGAATGGAAGGTCACTCCTCGGCCCCAGCGACGTGAAGAGGAATAATCCGCTGGTGGAGTGGGCACGTGGGCAAGGACTGACAGTCCTGCCACACCCACCACTACTCAACCATAACTGCCTCAACTACTTCCATCAAAACATTAAAGAGGTTGGATGAGACAAGGGAAGATGGAAAATCAAACAAGGCTTTTCCCCCCCATAGACCAAGGTTTGACATCCCCCACACCCTTATCCTTTGGAATCATGCCCATTTCATTCAACGTTGCGCCGTCGTAGCTAGTTGTGGTTTATTTTATTTGATGTGCATATTTACATGATGCCAAACTATAATGTGCCAAATAGCACGATATACCATCGACAGCTTTCCCCATTGCCGAAACATACACAACCAAATCGATGGTGGGGATTTTTCCTTTAGCTCCTCACCACGATTAATTACAATATATACATAATGCAAACGGGGTCAAAACCGGGGTGTTACATTAGACATTAATTTAATTATTTTTGTCTTATTACCTAGTTTCCTAGATTCCATTCTATGCTAGTTGCCTTCTACATGTCCTAGATGTCAACACATGCTAAAACTGAGTAATGGAGCACTTGGGAAACATCCTAGAAACCCAATTTAGCATGTCTTCTTTATTCTAGATTCTCTAAAGTGCATATCTTCTTTTTCTGAAAAACTGCCTTGTTTTATTTCTGATTTAAGGCAAAAGAAAAAGCTAGACTAGGTGTAGTTGACTTGTTTTTTGCCCACATCATCCTCCCTCATTTTCTCCAAATAAAAGAATGTATGAGTTGTATTTCCATCCCTCTTTAGCTTTCCCACTTGACTTATCAAATTTGTGAGCATCTACTTAGATTTGGAAACTGCTTTATGCACCTATGGGCGATTTTACTAGATTTGGTAAGATTGTTTTTTTTACTATTTCGAATGGCAAATTTATGCATTCTATTCTCTCATGTAATTATATATTACAGCAGCCTATTACTTCATAATGTTTTCTATTGTACACTTACTCAATATATATTAGTGTTATGCTCCAATTTCAGTCTCCTTTGGAGTTAATTTTGCATGTTTGATTAACAATTTTGTGAGTGTAATTGTTCTATCTCTTGGGTTCAATTTCCACACATATTAGAAGCATCAGTGGATATATGGAAAGGAAGGGATCAATTAGGACCCCTAAGTATTGGTGCTACTGATAACTTAGCCTTTAAGTCTTCAAAACCATTTTGACAGGATTCCGTCCATTGGAATTCTACATCCTTCGTAAGCATCTTAACATTGGTGCAATTATTTTAGTAAAATTTTCAGTAAAACGTCTGTAGTAACCTGCATGGACAAGAAAACTCCTTACCTCCTTTTGATTTTTTGGAGAGGGAAGATTAACAATTACTTCTATTTGGTAGGGTCTACCTTGAGCCCTTGTGAAGAGACATGGTGCTCTAAGACTATATGTAACACCCTTTGACCTCATTTGCATTAAATGTATATGATGTATATATTGTAATTAATCATGGTGTGTAGCTAAAGGAAAAGGCCCCACCATGAATTAGCATTTTGTGTTTCGATGATTGGAAGTGATGCCGATGGTATTTTGTGCTAGCCATGCACGTTAAAATGTTGGACATCATATACAAATTAATCAAAAACCTACAACCAGCTATGACGATGCAACGATAATGAATAGGGCATGATTTCCTAAGGTTAAGGGGGGGATTGTCTAACCCATGGGAGCCATTGGGAAAGTGCCAAGTGTCAACCACATTTTTGTCTCATTTAGCCACCCAGTCCTTTGGGGTAGACGTTAGTTGAGGGCAGTTATTGCTGGGTAGTGGTGGGTGGCAGGACTGTCAGTCCTTTCCCACATGCACACTCCACCAGTAGGCTCTTCACTCTCACACAGGCAGAGGAAGGGGACGACCCCATTCTTCCATTCTTTCCCATCGTCATGCAGGGACGGTCAGTTTTCTCTCCTCACACACAGGCTATGGAATTTTTCCTTCTTATCCTCCCGCAGAGGTCAAGGTACTCTTACTCATGCAGTTGCAAAATTGTTGTGGTTTTCATCCATGATTTTGGTTCTGCCGTGTCTGCAATTTCCCTCAATTGGTGAGTCTGTACAGATGTTTCCATCTCTAGGCTGTGAGTCTGTGGTCTTTTCCATTGCTTCCATGGTGAGATCGTGGCTGTGGTTTTTCTTCCCCATTTTGGGTTACTGTTGGTTCATCCATGATCTTGGTTTGCTGTGGGTGCAATTACATTTTTGGTTGCTGCTGAGTTGTTTTAGCCACGTTAGGGCCAAGAGCAACTCTAAATCACTTTGCTTGGCCTGAGCTGCGTTCACCATTTTTGTTTGCCATCCTGTTTCTTTTGTTTCTCACAGGGCTGTGAATCGCTTGACCTTGTTGTGTGTATGAATTGGTTGGTCTTTGGACTGTATTGGAGTGGGAGTGAAGTTTTGGTTTGCTTGATAAGCCTGGTGTGTTGGGGAAACCTCCTAGATAGAGCTAGAGGGTTGGATTTCTTCTCCACAACCCCTGAATAGCATTGGAAGGGAATTCGGGGCCTGAGGGACTGTGTAGCAGAGAAGGGACTGATTCCTTTTGTCGAGTGTGTGTGGATGTCCTAGAAGTCAGGCTAGTTCTAGGTTCCTTATTCCTTGGGGAATCATGCCCATCTCATGGGTGGCAGTGTCGCTGAGAGATTAAGGAGCACACTGGCCTATGGTTGGGTGGAACATTGCAACGACGTAGCTGGTTGCGGGATAAGTTCTTCATTAAAAGATAAGTGTTCTTGTCTATTTCATCTCTGCAATTGTATTTGATGTTTAATAATCTATGATGAACATGTTGAATGCTGGAATGATGGTTTTGCTTCCACTGTATGATAAACGATTATGCATCTCTGCATGTTTTTACTTCCAAGCATTTTACTTCAGTTTGTATGTATGTACATGTTCATGGGGCTAGTTTCCCAGATAGTTAATGGCTTGGTAGCATCCTCTTCGCCGATCGGAGGGTCGGGGACGTTACACTATACCTTATGTTAATAACATTTTACATTTTTCATGGCTAAGGGATAGGTTTTTCTCTTGACATTATATCAGGACCTTTTCAAAATTATCAAGAGCCTTCTAAAAGGTATTACCACAAGCTGTAAAATCATCCATGTACACTTCTATGTAGTCATGTATAAGATTAGAAAAAATTCCTAAGACTTCACACTGAAAAGTGGCAAGTGTGTTACATAGGCCAAATGGAAAAAATATATAGGCCCCCAGGGACAAGTAAAATTAGTCGTATATTGATCATCAGGTGCTATCAAGATATGATTGTATCCACTATACTCATCGAGAAAAGAAAAGTATTGTTTACCAGACAGGGTATCTAGCACTTGGTTGATAAACGGAAAGGGAAAATAATCTTTAAGTGTAGTCTTATTTAGTTCTCATAAGTAAACAAAAATACGCCATTTCCCTATGACTTTCTTTGGGACTACCACTAGAAGAGACACCCATTTACTGTCTGAAATTGGGTAGATGAAACCAACATTGAGAAGTTTTTGTAATTCCTCTTTAACTATGTCTTTCAAAGCAGGATTCATCCTCCTCTGAGGCTGTCTTATAAGGGATATACTCACATCCATGTAAATATGGTGAATAAAAGTGTCAGGGTGTATACCCTTCATATCAGTGTACTCCCATGTGAATGCTCCAGCTTGACTTCTAAGAACCTTGAGCATCTGCTCTTGTTGGTTTTAACTTAACCCTGCGTTTATGTGTAGAAATTTTCCAGGTTCAACCTCACAAGGTATGGTATAAGACCCTGTATGCTCCTCAATTGCAAAAACACATGGTGTATCCAAAAATGTTGAGAGGGCCAAATTTTCCTGAAACTCATCTCCAAAAATTTGATCGCATTGAGCAAAAGACTTAGGAAAATCTATACAACTTGTTGAAGAAACAAATTGGTTTAACACATTCTCAGTAGTCTGCTCCTAAAGTGACAATGATTAGTCACTAGGAAGGTAAAGATATTCAAAATCCTCATCCCCAAAAGAACAATCTAACCACCACAAGTTTTCAGTTACTAGTTGTGCTGGGGGGTATAAAACAAGTCTTTGCGTAGACAACCCATTAGAAATGGTCATTTTCCCATCCCTACATCCTATAAAGGAATTAGAAGTTGCTAGCTATGGTCTCCCCAGGATAATAGGATGTCCTTTAGAAGGATAATTTGATTATACAACCATAAATTCAATGGGGTATTTCCATGAAGCCATTGATACATTAATATCATCCAACACTCCAACAGGATTTACTATGGTATGGTCTTCTAGTTCTAGGATTGAAAGGGTAGGTCAGAGAAACTGTCCCAACTATAAAAATTATAAAGTTACGATGGTCATCATATTAATAGCAAATCCTAGAGAGATAAGTGTATTTTATATGGAAATATTATTTACAATAACAGTTACTAATGAGCTCCCTAGATTTGTATATTTTGCAATACTGGTCTATCATACATTTAGACATCTCTCCTATAACATGAATTGTAGGGGGGTATTTATGTTTCTTACCTGGGCATTTGATACACAGTTCCTTTATTACTTTGCTATAAGTTGGTATATCCTTAATAGCTTGTAATAAAGGAATTTGACACAGATATTTTTTAGTTCATTTAGAATGTCGTACTCCGAACGAATCACAGGTTTTTCTATTGCTAGTCGTTCTGTAAATGGAGAGATTCTCTACTCCTGAGTTGGTTCTGGCTAAGGATGGGTATGCACTGGAATATTTGAGATATCCTCATCCTATAAAATGGAATCATTCATGACTTCATTAGGATCTTCTTATTCTTCTTCATTCTCTTCACGAATGATGACTAATGACTTAGGTTTGTCATTCACAACTCTTCCAAATCGTAGTTGGATCTCATGCACAGGTATAGTAGAAATGACATAGGATGGAAGATTTTACAACTAATGTTGTTGAGAGCTTGAGCTGGCTTATTGTTTGGGTTAGGTATCGGTTGTTATTGTAATAATGCAGGTCATGGGGGATTTTCATTTTGAAAATGATGAGGTTTTTGTGAAATAAGAGGAACTGGAGGCACAAATCCAGGAAAATATGGTTGGATATTGGGTGGCTGCTGAGGATAAGGATGATTAGGTACAGAGACAAGTTTTGGATGTGATTATTCTTGTCCCCTCCATGCCTATGGCCAATACTGATGCTGAGTAAAATGAGGAGGAGGATGAGGATACTGGGATGGCCAGTTCTGCCAACTTGAAGTCTTCCATTGTTGAGGTTGTTGGTAGGCATGATAGTAGAGTGGGGGCTATGGTGAAAAATTCTTATATGTTGGTGGGTCTCTAGGCTGCCAAGGAGGCCTCCTAGATGTTTCACCAACATCCCCACTCTTATATATGGCTTGTAACCCAAGAAACGATGGGCATTTCTATGTTGTATGATCATCCATGAAAATGTGACATATAGAGATATTGTTCAATGGGAATTCCCATTGGGGATGCTTAGTCCTACATCTTGGAGAGAAAATTCTCATTGCTGCGTGCACTTCCTCTTGCCTCTTTTTGGCTTGAAAAGCATCTAGTTGAGAACCCAATACTCCTAAAATATCAATTTTGAATTTTTCCAATAATTTTCCTAATTCTATCCTTGTGACTCCTCCAGAACTAGAGGTGTTTCCTTTTAGATTTCTATTGTAAATCTCCCAAAGATTTATCCCAACTTTCCCCCTACTTCTAGATTAATTTCTCCACATATCACCAATTTGTGCAAAGGGTTTGTGAGATATATCACCAAATTCCATGAGATTAAGGTTTTCTACCAGGTCTTCTGATATGCCTTTATGGAAGAGTGTCTGTACTACATATTCTTGAAGGTCATTATATTTATACTTGTGTAATGTATAAATAAACCTTTTGAGATAATATTCTCAGCTCTTGTCCTTGAGTTGTTGTATCTTGAAAATATCATTGTGAGAGTCTCTAGGTTTACAATACTCTTGATATTTCTGCAAAAATCTGGCTTTCATATCTTCCCAAGTTCTGATACTATACTCTCCTAGTCCCATGAACCATCTTAAAGCAGAATATTTTAGTGTAGCAGGGAAAAGTTTCAGTTTGTGATCATCTTGTAGATAGTTATAGCTTCTACACAGAATGTCAAACTTGAACAAAAAAGTGTCTGGGTAATCATTACTTTTTCCATAGAAAGTAGGTAATGAGGAAGGAGGGATGTTCTTCATATTTACATCCTGTGCAGTGTCTAGGATAGGAAACCCGAAGGTAGCCTTAGTTCGATTTTCTACTTGTTCTTCGTCATTTCTAACCTCGTCGTGATCTTCATTTTCTCCCCATCTCTCCATGTAAATTTGATTTTTAAAGAGAGTATACCTAGGAGGATCCTTTCGAGGTGATAATCAGGCATCCCAACGTTCTTTTTCATGGGAGATCTTCCTCCGATAAGAGAAGTTGTCAGTCGTGTCTTTATTAGGTTCTACAGGGAAGGTAGGTTCTACTGTAGATGCCTCAATCTATGAAACAACTGTATTTATTGAATTTCCAAAGAGAGCATTTACCTAAGCAGGATCAATGAAATTGACAAAGTTCAGATCCCCTACTAGTGAAAAAACTGTGTAATTAGGTTTTGGTACTAGTAGAGGGTTAAGGGTGTCCAACGGCTAACCCTCTTGAAATTATTCAGGAATGGGGTCTTTAGAACTTACTACCAAGGTTTCTCTACATTCTATGGCTCCTCCTTTAGGTTTCCAAGAAGAACTACTTCCTACATGTGTCTTCTGATTGTTATACACCAGAATGGCACCTCTCCGTCTGAGTGTCGACTTTCCTTATGTCGGCACGCAAAAGGACACTTATGGATTGAGGTTTGCCTAGAATACTATAGCTTGGCTTATTATGAAATACATTCTGCCTCTATCCAGCTAATTACTTTGCCACATTTAGCCATGTTAGGATGTATGCGTGACTCTATATATTGAAAACTCGCGCATCAATCGCGAGTCTCCCTTGTAGCAAGTCGCGCATCCTTGTATGCGCGGGTTGCTCTTCTATATAGTCACGCATCACTCGCGGGTTGCTCTACTGCAGACCCGCGCATGTGTATCTTAACATTTTAAACTTTAAAACACGTGTTAAGTAGAGATTAGTTATGTCATATAACTAGATTTCCTTAACTGTTGTAACTTCTCTAACCTTCGAACTACCTTATTTCACCCATATAAATAGAGGTAGGGAAGGCCATGAGAGGGACTTGGATTTTATGCATTGTTATGCTGGAGGAATTGGGACTCTCTTTGCCTACACCTTTACCCTAGAGGTCTTCCCTTAGTGTTGCAGAGCTTGGAGGCTGAGTTCTTTGGAGAAGAGAAGCAGCAGAACCAGATCAAGTTTTCGTGAGGTGCCAACTTGAAGAGAAGGTATATTTGTACTTGTTTTCAAGATTAATAAAGATGTGATGTCCTTCTTCTTCCCAAATCATTGTTCAATGTGTGATTGAATCTCTGTTTCTGATCATATGATGATGTTATTCAGATCATTTGTTTATGTTTATTTGATTATCATTGTCTTACATGTGGTCATAATGGTTTGAGGAAGGTATAACTTGTTTTGCAGGTCTCTTGGAGCGAGAGGAGCAAGGAGAGGATTGAAGAGAAAGCTTGGACCAGCCTTCAGTTTATCAGGTGTGGATCTTTCTCATCTCTGAATCTTGCTGATATATGCTTGCTGAAAATTGTGCATCTCTCTTTCAACCCCAGTACGTTGATGGCCTCTTAAACCCTAGCCATAGGACACTTTCCTTAACAACAGAACTGGCGACTCCGCTGGGGAATAGCCTTGTCTATTTGGGGTTTTTCTCTTGATTTCTTTCAGCTTTTGCATTGTTTCAGGTCCTTCTTGCCACTTAGGAAAATTTTTAAGTTTGATTGCACCCTCTCCCCTGCCTTCCTAAGGTAGTTTTCTACCCTTGATTGTGATTTGTACACCTATTCGCGGTTTGTTCTTTTGAACAGTCGCGAATACAAGTTTGCATGCGCGGGTTGTTCTACTGAATAGTCGCGTATCATTCGCGACCTGCCCTTATAGACAGTCGCGTATATACCTGGAAGTTTGGATTTTTTAAGTTAAGTTTTTGCTTGTTCCCTTCTTCAGGTAATCCCTGTTTGTGAGTGGTGTCTCTTTATGAATGCTGTGTAGCTTGTCTGAAGACTTTTGGTGATCACCCTACCTACTTTTTCAAAAGCCTTTGAGTCTTTTTGCTTGGAGTATTTCTTGCTTGTTTGCTTTTTTAGATCCAAGTTTACTCAAAGCACAGTGCATTTCAGGTGCATGGTGGGTCTGTTAAGGTCTTCTGTGGGTGCATGAATCCAGGGAGTTTGTGTCATTGTTTTTGTTGTTCTTTATCTATGTGGTAAGCCCCTTTATAGCATTAGGATTTACTCTTTGCTCTTTCACCTGTCTACTTTGCTTGGTTTGCTTTTTGGTTTTTTGTTTCTGATCAGCCTCTGTTAGTGGCCTTTGTTTGATTTCAGAAGCTTGTGGATGTTGTTTTCCTCCTTCTTTGGTTGGTCTACTTAACCTTGCCAAAATAGTTGTCTTGTCTCTTATACAAGCCTTTCTTCCAAGTAGGGTTTATGCTGACTTTAGTTGGTTCTAGAGTTTGTTGGGTGGTTGCGTAGCAAAGTTCCTTTTGCTTTTTTCTTGTTATCTGCATGATTTTGCTTTGTAGGTAGTTTTTCTTTTGCCTTTATAAAAGAAAATTAAAAAAGAACTTTTATTTCTTGCTTTTCCCCCTACTTCTTTCTTTGGTTTGACCTTGTTGGACAAGGTATTGAGCAGCCTTTGTTTGTAGGTTAGATTGATGCTTGGGACTTCTTGACCTTTGTTTATGTCAGTCTTTATGCTTAGTCTTTTCATTCCAAAGTGTTGGCTTGTTTACTTTTGTAAGCTTTCCTTTTAAAAGAGGTTTATATTCAACTTTAGGGAAACCTAGGGTTTGTTTTTGGGGTATAAAGTAGTTGTCTATTTGCTTTGCTTTCAGTACTTGTTTGCATTAGTTTATAGGCTGATTTTTCTTTTGCATTTTATAAAAGAAAAAGACAAAAACATGTTGGCTTTATATGCATATATATTAGGTTGTTAGTCTAGATTTGCATAGCATAGCATTGTTTTTGAAAATTTAAAAAATATAAAAAGATTTGATCTTTTTTGGCTTTCAAGTTATTTGAAAATATAAAGAGAATAGCTATTTACTTCTTTGCATCTCATTTCTCTTTGCTTAGTCATTTTGCTTTCAATTTTGAGTCAAAACACCACCAGTTTACCATTCCATTTCCTCTTGAGTAAGTAACAGCCCTTTAAAATGAACGTATAATTTTAAAATTTACTAGTAAGTTTTTATTTTTAGGGCCTTCCACCTACTAGCTTAGGCTAGGCTTGTGGGCTAGGGAGTGTAAACTTCCCGCGAGCTATAAACTCAGACGTAGTGGACCTTTCACTAGGTAAATCCTTGATTTTACCACTGTATCTGGGAAGCTCCTCTCAAACGGGAGTTAAGCACGAGGCCGCGTGGAGGATTGGACAGAGGGGATAACCCCCCGAATCCTTGTCAAAACGTAACTCAGGACTTTTGCGCATCTGGGGATTCTGTCTAGGTAGAATTTCAGGCTCAGCTACCTTGCCCATGCATACGAGTTCGGCTTGCGACTGTCCCCCCAGACAGTGGGTATTATCAAGGTAGCCTTTAGTCTCTTGTCTTTTAGGGCTCATACACAAGTAAACCAGAAGGTTATTTCTGGTTCACCTCGGATGGACTTGGAAGGTAACCCTTGTGGAAAGTGCAGGAGGGTGGTGGGTGATTCCTCCGCTTGTGCCTGAGAACCCCTCAAGGACGCCAAGTAACTGTTCATCAGCCTTCTTCTGGAAGGTATATATTTATAGCATGTTTAGATTGCTTGAGACTCTAGGATCTTTTAGTGAGTGCTGTGTGGTTTGTCTGTGCTTAGTAGGCCTTTAGGTGTCTGCTTTGTAATTTTGGTTGATCATCAACCTCAGACTTTGTCTCTTGTTTTGAATCTATGGCTAACACCCCTTTGAACACCAACCAAGAGATCCCCATGATGGGAGCTCCTTGTCCTATTCCTCTCACAGGGAATGTTGGTGTTCCCTTGATGGCCACCCTGAATCTTCTGGGATTCACCCTAGGGCTACCGGTGTGGTTGTTTTCCACTCCAACTGTCCTGAATGCTCCTAATGCTTCTCAAGTAAGAACCTTATATCAAGGGCATCAAAACACTGTCTCCCCTTCACCTATAGTTAGTTCTCCTCCTCCTTCTACCTCATGCGGTGAAAGTACTGATACTAGTAACCGTCAATATAAAAGGAGTAAAAGAAGGAGGAATAGGAAGAAAGCACATAAGCAAGGGGGCACCCGTTCAACCTCTGCAAGTCAAGTTGAACCTCACCACCCAGCCTCGGTTGTTCAGGCTGGGGGCACTCATCCAACCTCTGCAGGTCATGTTGGATCTAGTCACTCAACCTTTGGTGTTCACGTTGAGTGCACCCATTCAACCTCTGGTTTTCAAATTGAACCATCCTATCCAACCTCTGTTGTTCATGTTGGAGCTATCCATCCAGCCTCTGGTAATCAAGCTGGTGGGATCCTTCCAACCTTTCTAGGTCATGTAGGATCCTGTCACTCAACCTCTGGTGTTCAAGCTGAGTGCATCCGTTCAACCGCTGGTTTTCAAGTTGAACCTTCCCATCCAACCTCTGTTGTTCAAGTTGGATCCATCCATCTAGCCTCTGGTGTTCACGCTGGTGGGATCCTTCCAACCTTTCCAGGTCATGTCGGATCCTGTCACTCAGCCTCTGGTGTTCACGTTGAGTGCACTCGTTCAACCTTTGGTGTTCAAGTTGAACCTCCCCATCCAACCTCTGGTGTTCACGTTGGATCCGTTCACCCAGCCTCTGTTGCTCAAGATGGGGGCACACACTCAACTACTGCAAAGCATGTTGATCCTAACCATTCAACCTCTGTTGTTCATGTTGATGGTGCCCGTCCTACCTCTGCAAGTCAAGTTGGACCTAGTCTCTCAGCCTCTGCCAGGCACGCTGGGGGCAGTCTTTCAGCCTCTGTGTTTCAAGCTGAGGAAAACCCGTCAACCACTGCGAGTCATGTTGACACTGTTGACAAGTCTACCCGTTCAAAACAAAAGCTCAAGTTTCCTTGTAAGCTTTGTGAGGGAGACCACCTTACTTATAAATGCCCTTCTATTGAGGAGGTGCGAAGAGTTTGGATTCATGGTCATCCTGTTTTTGAACATTATGGAGTCTCTCAACAACCAGCCTCTCTTAGTGAAGTTGGAACCAGTCACCCAACCTCTGTTGTTCACGCTGGGGGCAAACTCTCATCCTCTGCTAGTCATGTTGAGAGCAAACAGTCAGCCACTACTAGTCATGCTGATGCCGTTGAGAAAATTGGTCGTTCGAAGCATCATCTTAAGTTCCCTTGTGTGCTATGCAAGGGAGATCATCTTACTCATCTATGCCCTGCTATCCTTGAGGTGCGAAGAGTGTGGTCCAAGACTCATGGATTTTGTTCTTCTGAACACCCTATGGTTTCTCAACCTCCTACTTAACCTTTGGTTGATCAAGTGGTCGAACAAATCTCAAATTTAGTCGATCCCACTCTTCTTTTGGAGAGTGCTCCTCATGTGATTGAACCAATGTCATCTTTGGTCAATCCCACTCTCCCTTCGGAGAGTGAATTTCATGAAGCGGTTGAATCAATTCCAGTATCGATCAATCCCACTCTTCCTCTAGAGAGTGATGTGTCTACTAGTCACATTTTCTTCACTGCCAGTTCAGATCTTACTGAACAAGGGGGCACTGAACTTGTTTCGGATCAACCCCCACCAAGCTCTCGGATTGCTTCCTTTGATTGGGATAGCCTAGTTGAGCCGCGCCTTCCTTCCAATGCACCTTTCCAGATAAAGGTCAAAGTTGAACCCTATACAATTGCTCGTTGCATTGTTGATGAAGGAGCCTCAGTTAGTATTTTGTCTGCTCGTGCTTGGCGAGGTATGGGATCTCCCAGCCTTGTGTCGACTGCTAGTCAGTTACTGGTGTTTGATAGAAGAACTTGTGTAGACTTGGGAATTCTTCCTCAAACACTTGTTACTTTGGGTGGGAAGACCGTCTTAGTTGATTTCATGGTAATAGAAGACCCCTTGGACTTTAATATGCTCCTTGGACGTGATTATGTCTATGCCATGCAAGCTGTGGTGTCAACTTTCTTTCATGTGATGTACTTTAATCATGGCCAAGAAATTGTCACTATAGATCAGTTGGATTTTCTTGATCCGTCTCCTGACCCAACTAGAGACCAAGTCTTTCCTTTATTGATTCCCAGTGTTTCTGTAGACACTACCCCGCCACAGGTGAACTATGTGGCTTCTTGTCATTTGTGTTCAATTGCTACTGAGAAGCAGCCTCTGTTTTCATGCTTACCTTCTCGGGACTTGGTCCCAGCAGTTGATCGGGTGAGTCCTTCTATGCAGATTGTAGAGCCTTCTCTCCACTCTGTCCATCCATTTGAAAGTTCAGATATGTGTCCTATCTCGGATGATTTCCTCCTTTCGGATGAAGTCTTCCTGGAGTCTTTGATACAGTCTGACCTTCTTGTTTAGTTGTGATTAAGTCTAACCTTGATTTGCTTAGTAAGTGTTGTAATCTCACAGATCACATAAGGTTACCAATAATACATACTAAAATACAAAGAATATTCACAGATACAAGAGACAAGAACTGATAAGATGAACAGATTATATTATTCTCAATAGATCATACAAAGCCAAGAACTGAACTACGTTCTTGAGGGGCTCAACAGCCTAATATACAGGTTACAAACAGTTACAATCATAACTACCTGTCGGTTCACCAAACCGACACGACTATTAGTTAACAGACTAACTACTGTGTTTACTCAGCCGACCGACGTAGTCGGTCTCTCGACTTAGTCGGCTGATCGACTAAGTCGGTCTTCGTTCAAGTCGACTTATGTGATGGTGCGGAGGAAGGGTATCCTGATCCTGGGGGTGATGGAGAATGGTGTTGGGGAATTTGGCTGGAGGATAGAACGTCTTCTTCCGGTGGGACTTGGTAATCGGTGAAGGTCTGTTCGTGTCCCGCAATGTCACCACCGTCATGCACCCTGGTAAAGACAGTTGTTTGGTGTGCGTATGTCTTGTCACTTGCTTTAAGGGGAGTTGTTGTCTTGATTGTCTGCGCTGTTTTGAACAGTGCAGGCAATGTTGCAAAGAAAGCTCTAAGCTCCTGGTCTGAGCTTGCCCTGGCTCTGAGTGCTTCAGGGATGACTCTTGCAATGTCTTCGGGGGATAGGTCGGCCTGCTGCACTGGTGCTTGCTCTTCGACTATTTTAGTCGGAGATGGATGAGGAGGAGTCGTCACCAGGTCGACCACATCTTCGGACAGTGGTGTTGTTTTGGCCTTCTTTGGCCGACCTTCCGGAGCTCCTGCTTCGACAAAACGTTGAAACTGGGTTTCAACAGTTACTTTATTTGCTCTGGCATCCTCGACTATATCGAGTGCTGAGGCTGCCAGTTCGTCGTCATCATCTGTAGAGTCAGCAAGGAAAAGCTTGCGCTTACCTTTGCCTTGCTAACGTTTTTGCAATTTGATGTTCCTTCTGGCAATAGCGATCTCCTTTGCCAATTTCTTGAGAATGCTCTTAGACACAGCATACTCAGGGTTGTCTTCCTCGACTTCTCCTGTCGGGGTCTGAGCCGGGTCGACCGTCTGAGTAGCCGGGGGAGCTGTTTGTTGTACTGGTTGTTGTGCTGGTGGTGGTGTCTGGTGTTGCTCAGTCGGCGGGTCCACGACTGGTGCGGTCGGATGCTTTACTATTAAGTGCACCCGACCAGGAGTGCGAATTGGAGTATCTTCCGTCACAAAGGTGCTAATGTACAAGTGCAGCTCGTAATCTTCTTCCTTCTCCTGGTCGGTCAGAGGTTCGACTATAGAGAAGTCGACCTGTGTTGCAGCCTCCGGGATTTGAATTTTGGTTTTTGTCTGCCTAGACAATTCCCGAAAGATCTGCTCGACTGTGGGGTAGTAGTCAAGGTCCCTGGCATTGGAATCCTGAGTGTTTGACGACCACACGGATGTATGGTCGAGCTCCAGCTGGATGTGTGAGTCGGCTGGGAGGTGTCGTCGGATGTTCTGGGGCACCCTCCACGTTGTCGTGCGCAGCTTAAGCTGCTGGAACCAGTTTTCCATGAAGACCTTTCCCTGGTTGAGTTCATGCACAGTTCCTTTTTGTGAAAAGGGTTTGAACCTGTG
>LPNX011064709.1:4513-14513 GCA_001517045.1 Pseudotsuga menziesii
TTTGACCAGGATGACTATATTGTATCGCAGCCTATTCCCTCTCATGCAGAGGTAGATTCACAGACACAGGTATTATTTGAAATATGCTTTTAATTATGTTTCGCTTTCTCTGGAAAAATAATTTTGTAACTTGTATCGCTTTTCCATATGTTACTTTATGTAGGAACCTATTGTGACAGCGGTGCTTCAAGAGCACCAAAGCGAGGTTGTTGTCAACCCACCTCTTCCCCCTAGCCAGGTATGTATGTTTCGCTTTCTTTGGTAGTTCATCATTTTCCTTCCAGGTAGTATATATGTCTCTGGTTCACTATTTTATATGAAATTGACATATATATGTTACTTTATATGCAGGCCCCTAGTGAGGCACCAGTGCATGAAGAGAACCAAACCGGTGGCCCACCTTTGACGAGCCAACATGTATGTTTATGTAGATTTCTTTATTTGTACATTTGTGCACATATTTTTCTCTGATTTGGTGCTTGAAGAGACCCAAATTGGTGACCCTCTCCCCCCCCCCCCAAGGTACATGTATATTTGTTGACATTGGCATATATATATATTTTCTTATGCAGCCTGATAGTGAGCAAGTGGTGCAAGAAGAGCACTCAATCAGGGTCGCTGTTAGTGAGGCACCAGGACCCGTGATTACTTACTCACGTACAGTAAGTATAAATGTTATTTTGGTTTTGGAATTTGAACAAATGTACATATAATTTTTAAAGGTTGCTAAATTAACTTACAAATGTTGGTTTTTCTGCAGTCTCCACTGATGAGACCTATCCCTCTTGTTCAGTGATGGGGATCGCCAGTGAGCAGTCTCAAAAGAAATCTACACTTCTTCGAAGACTCTGCCAGTGGAAACAAAATGAGGGATGACTAGAAAAAATGTATAGGGGGCATACATAGATGTATCTTTTTGTTCACATGTACACACAGATGTACTTTTTGATCCACTATTTTGTATTATGGCCATGTGGCATGGCAATTTTTGTACAGCATTATTGCTATACATATATAATCTAAATCAAGGTTCAAATTTATACATATATATGGTTGACTTGATCTTGGAACATGATGTCATGGTTGACTTGGTCTTGGAACATGATATGTGTGGTTCACCTATGTGATATAATGATATGTGTGGTTCGTGCATGTGTGCTAACTTAAATGAAATTCCAATACTTAAAGGAAGAATTTAAACGACTCATAAACTTTTTAACATCATACAATTCTAACATACAATAACATACCCTAATTTACACGCAGTAACACACACTAACATACTCTACAATTCTATCAGACACACAATAACATACTCTACATTACCTTATGACACTAACATCATACCATACTATGATACAATAACATGTAACATAACATAACATACTAACAATATGTACCATTTAACACTAAGTCATGCATGCATGTGTAATATATACCATAGCATACCCTACAATACCCTATGATACTAGTTCATCATACCATACTAACATACATCATGTACCCTACAAACCCTAAATTGGTTGAAGTAAACCCTAGTTGGTGCATGCAAATTTGTGTTCATGAAAGCCTAGTTGGTGCATGCAAGTATTGGTGATCATGTTTTTCTAGTTCCCTCTCCTAACTTGCATTATTGCTCACTAAACCCTAGTTCCATCTCATACCTTGGTAACCCTAGTTGGAGAATGCAAATTGTTGTTCATGAAATCCTAGTTGATGCATCCAAGTATTTTTGATCATGTGTTTCTAGTTCCCTCTCTTAAATTGCAAATTTCTCACCAAACCCTAGTTCCATATCATACCTTGGTAACCCTAGTTCCACCATGGGATTTTAATACCATCTCATCAAAATACCCCAATAGATAACAGCAGACAAAATACTACATGATCTTTGCAAATGTGCCAATTTCAAAAATTGTCTGAAAATTTCACCCATGTTGGTCCTATATGGGATAAAAATCCCAATTTCAAAAATTGTCCAAAAATAATAATAATATTATTATAGAAAATATCCAAAAACACACATAGTCTTATACATCCAAAAAGCTGTATGAACCAAAATATTATCTAACTCTGCCAAAATAGTGAAATATATACATAGATATTACATGTCACCTTTATTTGAATCACAAGGAAGAAACCAAATAGGGCCCTTCAATTATCTCTTCTAACTCCATATCTTCCAGCATTTGACTTGCTTAAGGAAGAGAATCAACAATAATGTTTAGTTCCCAAAAACGTGCTCAAAATAAATGTACTAAAGAGTAGCAGTATTTGACAATTAGGTCTTGTTTAACATCCAATTTATAGTGAGATCCTAGTCAACAAAAACCTAGAGAGTTTTTACACCACCATTGAAAGCACATTTCATCAAGAGCATTGAGGCCATTAATTATTCAAAGTTGTTTGTTCCAATGCCAGTTCCAATTTCATACTTACTGAAAAGCATATCAAAGAAAAATAATATGCCCTGTGATACTAAAATTCCAATCACTTTGATATGCACCATCAAGGAAACCCATGACCTTGATATGTAAGCTACCATGAAAAAAGAATTAGATGTACATGTGTTTAGTGTACCTTTTGAGACAATGCTTGAATAAGAGATTAATTCTTCAACAAAAGAATGGTTTTTTCCTCAAGTAGAATTAAGAACGAAGTTAATCCCTATCCAAATTCCCCATATGACCATGTACAAATAATTACTTTAAATATTTTGAGTTCTCTTTTTCCATACCAATGCCACTAACAATCATAATAAAAGCACATCTCATACCTTGTTCCGTCTCATAAAGCACATCTCATAACTTGCATGATTGCGCACCAAACCCTAGTTGGACATCTCTTACCTTGTCTTGACCCTAATTGGAACATGCACAACTTGGTGACTAGTGAAATCCTGGTTGGTGCATGAAAAAAATGGTGATCATGTGTTTCTAGTTCACTCTCCTAACTTGCACGATTGCTCACCAAACCCTAGTTGGACATCTCATACCTTGTCTTGACCCTAGTTGGAACATGCAACTCGGTGACTCATGAAAGCCTAGTTGGTGCATGCAAGTATTGGTGATCATTTGTTTCTAGTTCACTCTCCTAACTTGCATGATTTTGCACCAAACCCTAGTTGGACATCTCATACCTTGTCTTGACCCTAGTTGGAGCATGCAACTTGGTGACTCATGAAAGCCTAGTTGGTGCATGCAAGTATTGGTGATCAGGTGTTTTTAGTTCACTCTCCTAACTTGCATGATTGCTCACCAAACCCTAGTTGGACATCTCATACCTTGTCTTGACCCTAATTGGAGCATGCACAACTTGGTGACTCATGAAACCCTCGTTGGTGCATGCAAGTATTGGTGATCATGTGTTTGTAGTTCACTCTACTAACTTGCATGATTGCTCACCAAACCCTAGTTGGACATCTCATACCTTGTCTTGACCCTAATTGGAGCATGCACAAATTGGTGACTCACGAAAGCCTAGTTGGTGCATGCAAGTATTGGTGATCATGTGTTTCTAGTTCACTCTCCTAACATGCATGATTGCTCACCAAACCCTAGTTTGACATCTCATACGTTGTCTTGACCCTAGTTGGAGAATGTGCAACTTGGTGACTCATGAAAGCCTAGTTGGTGCATGCAAGTATTGGTGATCATGTGTTTGTATTTCACTCTCCTAACTTGCATGATTGCTCACCACACCCTAGTTGGACATCTCATACCTTGTCTTCACCCTACTTGTAGCATGCAACTTAGTGACTCATGAAACCCTAGTTGGTGCATGCAAGTATTGGTGATCATGTGTTTGTATTTCACTCTCCTAACTTGCATTATTGCTCACCAAACCCTAGTTGCACATCTCATACCTTGTCTTCACCCTAGTTGTCCACATGTGCAACTTGGTGACTCATGAAAGCCTAGTTATTGCATGCAAGTATTGGTGATCATGTGTTTGTAGTTCACTCTCATAACTTGCATTATTGCTTACCAAACCCTAGTTGGACATCTCGTACCTTGTCTTGACCCTAGTTGTCCGCATGTGCAACTTGGTGACTCATGAAAGCCTAGTTGGTGCATGCAAGTATTGGTGATCATGTGTTTGTAGTTCACTCTCCTAACTTGCATGATTGCTCACCAAACCCTAGTTGGACATCTCATACCTTGTATTTACCCTAGTTGGAGCATGTGCAACTTGGTGACTCATGAAATCCTAGTTGGTGCATGCAAGTATTGGCAATCATGTGTTTGTAGTTCACTCTCCTAACTTACATGATTGCTCACCAAACCCTAGTTGGACATCTCATACCTTGTCTTGACCCTAGTTGGAGCATGCAACTTGGTGACTCCTGAAAGCCTAGTTGGTACATGCAAGTATTGGTGATCATGTGTTTATAGTTCATTCTCCTAACTTCCATGATTGCTCACCAAACCCTAGTTTGACTTCTCATACCTTGTCTTGACCCTAATTGGAGCATGCACAACTTGCTGACTCATGAAAGCCTAGTTGGTGCATGCAAGTATTAGTGATCATGTGTTTGTAGTTCACTCTCCTAACTTGCATGATTGCTCACCAAACCCTAGTTGGACATCTCATACCTTGCCAGTTCTAATGCAAGTTCCAACTTTATACTTACTGACATTCATATCAAAGAAAATTAAGATGCCCTGTGATACTGAAATTTGGATCACTTTGATATGCACCATCAAGGAAACCCATGACTTTGATATGTAAGCTACCATGGGAAAATAATTAGATGTACATGTGTTTAGTGTACTTTTTGAAACAATGCTTGAATAAGAGATTAATTCTTGAACAAAAGAATGGTTTTTTCCTGAAGTAGATTTAAGAACTAAGTTCATCCCTAGCCAAATCCCCCATAAGACCATGTACAAATAATTACTTTATGATGATTTTGAGTTCTCTTTTTCCATACCAATGCCACTAACAATCATAATAAAAGAACATCTCATACGTTGTTCCGTCTCATAAAGCACATCCCATAACTTGCATGATTACGCACCAAACCCTAGTTGGACATCTCATACCTTTTCTTGACCCTAATTGGAGCATGCACAACTTGGTGACTCATGAAAGCCAAGTTGGTGAATGCAAGTATTGGTGATCATGTGTTTGTAGTACACTCTCCTAACTTGCATTATTGCTCACCAAAACCTAGTTGGACATCTCATACCTTGCCAGTTCCAATGCTAGTTCCAACTTTATACTTACTGACATGCATATCAAAGAAAATTAAGATGCTCTGTGATACTAAACTTCGGATCACTTTGATATGCACCATCAAGGAAACCCATGAATTTGATATGTAAGCTACCATGGAAAAAAGAATTAGATGTACATGTGTTTAATGTACTTTTTGAGACAATGCTTGAATAAGAGATTAATTCTTGAACAAAAGAATGGTTTTTTCATCAAGTAGAATTAAGAACTCAGTTCATCCCTAGCCAAATCCCCCATATGACCATGTAGAAATAATTACTTTATGATGATTTTGAGTTCTCTTTTTCCATACCAATGCCAGTAACATTCATAATAAAAGAACATCTCATACCTTGTTCCATCTCATAAAGCACATCTCATAACTTGCATGATTGTGCACCAAACCCTAGTTGGACATCTCATACCTTGTCTTGAACCTAATTGGAACATGCACAACTTGGTGACTCATGAAATCCTAGTTGGTGCATGCAAGCATTGGTGATCATGTGTTTCTAGTTCACTCTCTATCTTGCATGATTTCTCACCAAACTGTAGTTGGACATCTCATACCTTGTCTTGACCCTAGTTGGAACATGCAACTCAGTGACTCATGAAAGCCTAGTTGGTGCATGCAAGTATTGGTGATCATGTGTTTCTAGTTCACTCTCCTAACTTGCATGATTGCTCACCAAACCCTAGTTGGACATCTCATACCTTGTCTTGACCCTAGTTGGAGCATGCAACTTGGTGACTCACGAAAGCCTAGTTGGTTCATGCAAGTATTGGTGATCATGTGTTTGTAGTTCACTCTCCTAACTTGCATGATTGCTCACCAAACCCTAGTTTGACATCTCATACCTTGTCTTGACCCTAGTTCGAGCATGAAACTTGGTGATTCATGAAATCCTAGTTGGTGTGCATGCAAGTATTGGTGATCATGTGTTTGTAGTTCCCTCTCCTAACTTGCATGATTGCTCACCAAACCCTAGTTGGACATCTCATACCTTGTCTTGACCCTAGTTGGATCATGAAACTTGGTGACTCATGAAAGCCTAGTTGGTGTGCATGCAAGTATTGGTGATCATGTGTTTCTAGTTCCCTCTCCTAACTTGCAGGATTGCTCACCAAACCCTAGTTGGACATCTCATACCTTGTCTTGAGCCTAATTGGAGCATGCAAATTGGTGACTCATGAAATCCTGGTTGGTGCATGCAAGTATTGGTGATCATTTGTTTCTAGTTCCCTCTCCTAACTTGCATGATTGCTCACCAAAATCTAGTTGGACATCTCATACCTTGTCTTGAACCTAGTTGGGGCATAAAACTTGGTGACTCATGAAATCCTAGTATTGGTGATCTCATTTGTTTCTAGTTCCATCTCATACCTTGTCTTGACACTAATTGGTGCATGCAAGTATGAAAGCCTCTAGTTGGATTCTGATTTGTACATGGCAATGTAATTAAATGTATATTAAACAAAAAACATCAAGAAATGTAAATTTCAACAACTCCAGAGATTCTTATTTTCCGAACTATATTTTGTGGTGTCTAAAGACACCATTCTTGGCGCCTCCAATGTGCCGTAGCTAGTGTTTGTATCCTAGCCACACGAAAGGCTAGACATTAGTAACATCATAAGAAAGAAAATAAAACCCAATAAAAATGTGCAAGCATGGTTTATATATAACAAACCCGAGGTTGTACGATCGTGTTTATAGTGTCCAATATCCTTTGAATAATATTATGTCTGTGAATGGTATCTGTCAATCACAGGTTTATTACATTGGTAATACAGTAAGGCTAGATAATGGAAATTGTGCTTTAGAATTCACTTTTAAAAAGGTTAAATAACACACCTGACAATGCACTCATACAAGTAGGCCATCCGGATCATCTCTGGTGCCGATGGTGTCCTTCAATCTTTTGTGCTCTATATGAGGTAGCAAGTATCGTAGATGTGACCTATTTTTGTGAGAAAGTGTGTGGAGATTGATGTTTATACCAACTACTAGGTTGGTGAAGTGGTATACAATAGCTCCTGGTCTATAATCCTGATCTACATACCCACCCTTCCTTTTTCTATTGTGCTGCAAGTGTCGAGTACTCCCCTTTTATAACCATCGATCTAGTTGGGAATTCAATATTTCATCATCTGTAACAGGTTCTAGAAGGGTTTGTTTCTCCTCTAAGCAACGTGCCAACCAATAGTCAGAACCCCATTCATTATTTTTTGGGGCAACCACTGCATATATCTGACCTGTGAAAGGAAATAGGTTGAGTTAACAATACATTTTGTAAATAAGGTCTTGCATTTCTAATTTCTACATAAATTAAATTCTACAAAGGTTGAGTAAACAATACATAAATGCATTTTCTTATTTAGGTACTACTCATGTACCTGCTTGTATGAGATCCGATATGCGATCACAGTATCTAGAAATATGTGTATGATCATCTTCCAAATGGTCTATTTCATTACCCCCGTTGAAATTGGTGCCAAGTGTCACTTGATCCCATGTATAAATGGTATCAGTATGCTCACAATCACCCCATTCACCAATGCTACAGGAACTGCAAAAGCAAGCCTTCAATCTTGTTGAAATTTGTAGGGTCAAGTTGTCTGAGCTTCTAATTGAATGAAACTATTGAGTTCCATGCACTGTGTTCACTTGAGGTGTTTGTGATCAGTCCACATTTGTAACCTCCCAAAATATTCTTCGCACTAAGTGTTTCCTTATTGCTTGTTCTCCCATGATAGATGCACACCATTGGACTATATATGCAGCATCTTGAAGGCGAGCACCTATAAACTTCATCTCTTCCCTTCAAAGGGTGGTTTTAATGCATGCACTAGCACCATCGTGCTCTATTTTTCCATGACCAGTTCAAAGTAGTTCCATACATGTGGCACCTTGTATTTTATGTGCAACAAACACAACCATTCAAATACACATGCATTCTTGAACTGTCCAGCACAATTATCTGACCAAATGAAATGACGATAAAATGGCATATCCATAGCTATCACGTGATCATAGAATAATTTAAAGCAATGTTGCACGTAATGTATGTCATGGGTCTGGTCTTCACTTGTGTAGAAGTGACTTTCCTTCAGTATCACACGTTTCTCTTCATTGCTATCTTTCCCATGTCGATACATGATATGCACCGTTATGCTCACCTGCTCTAAGTGATAGTATTGACTTTGAATTTCATTTTGTTGTTGTAGGGTGTAATTTTTCACAAAGTCAACCACTATCAGTATTGTTCTGAGAGGGAAGGTGTCCCGGCATATTCTGAATTGCTCATCTTGCCACCATGCCATATCGACATGTTGATTGTGCTGTTGGATCTTTCCATGAAACTCTGGAATAAAATCACATACTCACACCTGGTACATGAATATTAATATGTCCATAAACCACATAAAAAAATGTGTACATGAATATTAATGTGTCAATATTCAAGAATTTACCTGTGAAGTCACCAATTTAATATTCCTGCTTTATTTCCCATCATTTAGCTAATATGTCTCATACTGATAGTTCTGCTTCTCGACAATTGCATTCACGAATGCTTGATCTTCACTTTCATGGATGCAATCAGACCATAAGGATAGTCCACCACAATTGTTGCAAGAACCGTCTACACATTGTTTTAAGTAATGTGTCTTCACATCTTGCCTCAGACACATGATGCTATGGATGAAATCTCTGGATGACATTGGCGGTACTATACTTGAGCATTCCTGCACATGTTTAGGATGCAAAAAACGACGTATATGTGCAAATGTATGGTAATATAGGTCAAACTCTATGTGGTATCTACAACAACAAGTGTTCCAGATGGTATTGATTCTAACATACCAAGGCTTGCATTTTTCAAACGATCTTTTCCCGAGCCTTAGCTCTACGTGGGCAACTTTAAACATCTTGAACAGTTGAGTTTGTGTCATGTCAAGATGATGCTTAACATGAGGTTCAGTGTGATGAGAACCCCTACAATGTTTTAACACATCCTTCATGTTAGAATAAGGCCCAGTGTTATCATGCCAAAACGTTTTCACTAGGCCCTTCACTGCTTCGACTAACTTCATGTCTTTGCGGGGTAACCTACCGTTAAATGCCCATAATGTTTCCATTTGTCCCTCTACATCAAGGTTGTCTCTTCTTACTGAATATTTTTTAAGTGTCTTTGGATGTAAAGGAACAATTTGTGATGTGCATTTAAGTAAATGATGTTGTCTTGTGGATCTACATACAATTGATTCAGCCAATACACAACGAGCCACATTACAGTCTTTTGAACAAGTTCTTTTACCAATCGATGTGAATGTAGCAGCAAGAGATTTAACAATGTGATTACTTGATTCCATATTTTTCATTGTTGTTATGCCTAAATTTCTTCTAATAGTTTCCATATTTCTATATTTAAGCAAACCTAAAAACAGTTGGAATTTACCAGCTTCGGATTTGTTATCAAAATATTGTTTCATTATTTGAGAAGAATGACGAAGGATAGTGCGTTTAGCCACCTTACCTTCCATGGAAGTCAATTCGCTCTCATCCACTTGTATTCTTTTAGGAGTCCTATTTCGTTTTGATGCAAAATTTCTTGCCGTTTGAAATGTTGCAGTGATGTTTACATCCATTATTGACTCACAACTTTGATTAGGAGATTGAACCACCAAACATGGTTGTTGTTGAGTCACATTTACATCGGGAGTAACATAATTATTGAACTCTTCACAAGATTTTCCATCTACCAATGGATGAATAATATCA